>QANU01002578.1:63466-94267 GCA_003254905.1 Nissolia schottii
AAGCCATGGCTCCCTCCTCCAATCTCCGATTCCTCATCTTTCTCCAGTTTTCGTGTCCTCCGCCGCCCTCGCCCATCACCGTCGCCGTTGCCAGATCAGTGCTCTTCTCCAAGTCTCTGATGTTACCTATCACTGCCTCCGTGCAGCCTTCGATGCTGCCTATCGCTGCCTCTGTGCAGTCTCCGATGTTTTCCATAATCGCTACCTCCGTGCAGTCTCCGATGTTGACTGCCGCTGCCTCCGTATAGTCTCTAATGTTGCCTATCGCTGCCTCTGTGCAGTCCCCGATGGTTTCCCTTCAAGTCTTTGGCTCAGCTCTTGTTTTCCCTTAACAACCTTCGCTTGTGACAAGCTGAAAGCTCGTGGAGCTTTAGCTTGAGGGAGGGTGTTAAGAATAATAATATTAAATTTTGATTGATTTGATTTGTAATTGATTGTAATTTGTTTTTGGTCGTTGAGTTTTGGCCGTTAAGTTTTCAACCTATAAATAGACTCACCATCTATTGTGAATTGACAACTCAATATATACAATCAAACTTTCTCTGTTTTCTAGCTTTCTCCTATATTTTTCTGTGCCACATTTATCTGTTTTTCCACAATGTTTAACTAGATGATAATGGTGATGTTGTGGTGGTTGAAGATGAGAGAGTTATGTAATCTTTTTGTACATTGCCACCATGTTCTAAATATATATTTAATATTTACACTAACTAATATCAAGTAAAAAAAGTATATATATAATTATTTTAACAAATTTTAAATAATTTAAACTACTAAATCATGTTCATATTAATAAAAAAATGTCAAAATTATTTAAATTATTAAATATGTGATTAATATTATTTAAATAATTTTAATTAAAATTATATAAAGTAAATATAAAACAAAAAAAAGTGGGATGTTGGTTTTACCATTTCATAGGCACAAAAAATTTATTTAAATAAAATTTTGCTTTTAGTCCTTGTAAAATTTCAAAGTTTGTTTTTAGATCCTGTAAAATTTTAAAGTTTGTTTTTAGTCCCGGTGTCTGGCTGGGTTAACGGCGCTGACGTGGCGTGACACGTGGCACGACAACGTCAGTGTTGTTAACGGTCACGTCAGCGCCGTTAACCCCAGCCAGACACAGGAACTAAAAACAAATTTTGAAATTTTACAGGGAATAAAAATTTTACACAGTGACTAAAAATAAACTTTAAAATTTTACAGGGACTAAAAACTTAATTAAGCCTATAAACTAAGTCTAAGCTCCAGCATCCTCGGCTTCGCTTCATCATAGAGCTTCCCGGGTCAATCAGATATCGGGTTGGTCATTCACTTCAAAATCTCTTCATCCTAAAACTCAACCAAAATATAACACAAGCATTGATTCTGAATCATTCGATAAACAGGTCAGCTTTCTTTCTCTAACCGTGTTATTGAATGAGCAGGGGTGTCTTTCCTTTCACCATTGGTTTTCATGATAAAGCCTGGAAGCTGAATGAATTTCTTTCCTTTTTATCATCAATCAGGTGCTCTCTCTTCCTAGCACATCATACATCAAGATTTTAAAGTTTGGCCACTCACTTCCAAACACACACACACAGGAGTCAGCGTCGTCATATTTCTGGTATAGGCTACATCTAATCCATTTATTTTATTTTATTTATTTTTAGGGTTAATTAAGTTTTTAGTACTTGTAATATGAAAAAGTTTGGTTTTAGTCCCTTATTGCCAGTTTTAGTCCCTGTAAAATATGAAAATTTGATTTTGGTCCCTGTTGACGGTGGGTGATGGACAGTGCTGACGTGTCACTTGACGTCGCTGATCGGGCGTCACACGTGGACCCGCCACGTGGCGGAACCCATTTTTGGGTCTAACCTGAACCCAATAACCCGACCCGATAAAAAAAAACCCAAATTTGCGAAACCTAATTTGCCCCAAAATCCCCAAATCGAGCTTAGGACTCTCCCATGGCTCCACGCTCTTCCTCGCCTATGACGGCCAGCGCCGCGGCATCCCCCGGCCCTCTTGCTGCCTTTAGCCCCACCAGCTCCTTCAGCTGCAAGATGACCACGAATGACCTCATCGCAAAGCAGATGCGCGTCTCGCGCCAGGAGAATCCACACTGTGAGCTGGTCCCCTTCGACCGCCATTGTGCCAACGCGTTCCAGCACTACGTGAACGACACGCTCGCCTTCGCCGTCAAGCGTGGAGGGTTCATGTACGACACCGTCTCGGAGGAGGGGAAGGTCGAGGTGGACTTCATCTACGAGCCCCCGCAGCAGGGCTCCGAGGAAAATTTGGTAATTTTCAGGGACCCTGATGAGTAGAAGCTTGTGGATGCGATCGCGGTGGGTTTGGGAGTGAGAAACAACAGCAAGGTTGACCTTCCCCTTACCATTACCTTGTGGGTCTCGGTGGACAGTGGCTGGCAGAAGACGGAGACGACGGAGAGCAGCCACGCGAGCCGACGAGCAGAGAGAAGAGAGAAGCCAAGACGGAGACGGCGACTTGTGCGGTGGCGAGGGCGGCATGTGGGAGACAATGCGGTGGGGGTGAGGGCGACGGCAACGGGGCACTCTAGCCCTCAATGTGGACGAAGCTCGATTTGGGGATTTGGGGGGAAATTAGGTTTTGCAAATTTGGGGTTTTTTTTTGAACTAGGTCGGGTAATTGGGTTCGGGTTGGACCCTAAAAATGGGTTCCGCCACGTGTAACGTCCCGTCAGCGACGTCAAGTGACACGTCAGCACCGTCCACCACCCACCGTCAACAGGGACCAAAATCAAATTTTCATATTTTACAGGGAGTAAAACTGACAATGAGGGACTAAACCAAACTTTTTCATATTACAGAGACTAAAAACTTAATTAACCCTTATTTTTATTTTTATTTTTATTTTGAAACTATGATTCTTTAACTAGCCTTGTTGGAGAGTGCTAATATGATGATTGTGGACCGTAGTCTTGCTCTTGGATGCTTGCTCCATTTATTTTTTGTAGTCAACGTAATTTGTTTGACCTGCAACATTATTTCTTCCTACTCTTCCTTATGATTGTAGAAATCATAATAATCTGCTAGAAGATGGATGCCGTTGCTGGAAAAGTCATTGACGGGGCTGAGCACACTGCTTCTGGAAGAGTTTGGAATCATTTCGAACATAAACGATGACAAATAAAGTAAAAGCCGTGCTCCAGGATGCAGAGGCAAAGGCCAATAACCATCAAGTTAGTAATTGGTTGGAGGAGCTGAAAGGTGTGCTTCTTGATGCGGATCGACTGAAGCCTTGAGAAGGAAATTGACGACGGGAAATAACGTGATAAAAAAGGTACAGATTTTCTTCTCCAAACGGAACTAAATTGCCTATGCTTTTAAAACGGGCCATAAAATGAAAGAAATCAAGAGGAGGCTAGATGATATTGCAAATAATAGGCTCCAACTCCTATTGAGACTCCAGTTGGTATACAGGCAAAGACAAACTTACTCTTATGTGAGAGAAGATGAAATCGTTGGGAGAGAGGAAGAAAAGAATCATCTCAAATGTTATTTATTTGACATCAATGTGAGGGATAATGCTTCTGTAATTTTTAAGGTTGTCAAACTCGAGAGTTTGAGTAAACTCGTGGAGTCTCAGCAAACTCGAATCGTAAACTCATATGAATGGGTGTGAGAACATTGCATCCTCAGTGGGAATCCTAAGGGCTTAACTATCCGTTTCGATTCATTTATGATTCAGGCAACTTATAAGATCTCTAGGTGTCAAAATAAACTAAAATTCCTACTTATTTTAATCTATGCTAATCCTGATCAGCTTTAACCTAATTAACTAGGTGACATGGGAATTCTAATCTTTCATTACCTATAAGGGTTTTGTGCTTTCTAAACCTAATCATTTAAGTATCATTCTTTCGTAACTTAAAGGCCTCATAAAGGCAGTAGCTTTATAGTGTATACATATCTTATTATCATGTACATACAACACATATATCATGCATGAAGGGAATCCGGGATTTCTCCTGTGTGCCCTGTCAGGTATCTCCATTGAGGCAGCATCCTTCTTGTCATTTCTCCCATGTACCCAGGGTCGTCACCCCCTACCAGTGTACAACCTGCTCCGTATCTCGTATTCTTATCTAAGGCAGAACTCATATCGGAGGTGGTAGCTAACCACAGACGCATTTAGCGTATANAAAGTGATCATCCCTGCATACCAGGTGGTGAGGGGCTTGACCTATGACAAGCTGCGGGGGGACATCGTATTCTTGTTCTTGACCTAATTTTCATATTTCATTTGACATATTCTGCTTATGTAACAATTTCGTATTCTCTGCCTAAACTCTCTTGTTCTTTCTTCATATCTTTCCTTTCCTCTTCATTCTTTTATCATCTCCTTTCTTTTCTCTCAAGTCACTTTCTTTGAGACATTTACTTTTTAGTAGCATATTGAAACATATTCTAGCTTTTCACAGTAGAACTAAGCTTGTTTCCTTGATATTAACCAATCCATCTTGCAAGATTGGTGAGGGACGTGCCTGCAGATGGCCAAGAGAAAGGGATTCCCTATTATATTACTACGTACATATCTTCCTGGTATGTAACACCCCTACTAACTGCCCACTTCCATGGTAGTAAGCAATGCTCACAGGATTGTTAATCGTTGTGTCAGGTTACCTTTCGCCCTTACCTTTACCTTTGTAAATAGCTTATACGTAAAATATGGACCACTTTGGAGATTGTTCGTGTGCTTATCAAGTTGTAAACTAGGAGCCGTGCGTGATTAAGATAACATATAACAATAGGCGCTAATAACCGATGTAGAACATAAAAAGTAGGTGCACATATTTAATTACAAGCAAGGTCCCAAAACATAATTATACATAGTCTTAATACTAGATATTTACACAAAATGTATAAAAGTCATAAAACATAAAGTCATAAAGCATTATACAAAACATCTCGCATCCATTGCCTCAGTGTGTCGATGGCTTCAGCTATTCTGCTCAAGTTGTTATCCATCCTCCATCTACCACGCGTCCCGTTCATCAATCCATTCGCTTTGCACACCTGGATCCATAACTGAGTGGGGGTGAGAACTCTTAGTCCTCAGTGGGGTTCCTTAGCACTACTTAACGTTCATTTTCTCAGTTATCCTCTAGGCCGTTCAGGAGAGTTCTACATACTAAAATCCTATTGATTATTATCTCTGCCTAGGATCCTGAACAACTTTACTTAATTAACTAAGTGATTGGGGATCTAATCTTTCTTATCTAGGTTCTCGCGCTTTCTATTCCTATCATAACATAACCACATCATAACCACATATACATGTATGCAAGGTGATCGTGCCTCATGCGTTCCCTTCAAGCATGGTGACGTTTATTAATGCCTGTGTTCCCTTCGAGCTTGCTATTGCGCACCAATGCATGAGACTTATCATCATTCCTTGGCCTGTGTCACACTCCCACGTACACCCCGGGCCCGTCGACCCGCATGGCAGTGCACGACCTACCTTTTCTGCCTATTCCTCAAGGACACATGACTCCACCCCCTTACCGGGTGGCGAGGGGTCGCCTTCATTTGGGCTAAGCCAGAAGTGGACCACATCATCATTCATTCATTCTTTCATAGCATTTCATTCATAACATTGACCTTTCATAACATTCCATTCATAACTTTGACCTTTCATATGCACATTAATCTTTCTCATCATGCTCTTGTTCCTACCTTTCATTATCATCTTCATTCATTAGGCGTTCATTAAGCAATAAACCTCTAGTGATCTATCATCATGATGCATGCTTTCTCAAACACATAAACATATAATCACATAATCACGTCATGCTCAAAATATAAGTCATTTGGGCATGGGAGTGTTGGAACCAGGCAGCATAAAATATCTTTCCTAACTTTACTTTCATAAACTTTCATAAAATGGTTCCCATGAAGCAACCACGGTTCAGGCCGCTCAGCGCCCATTGAAGCCGCTTAGCGTTCAGTGGTACCGCTCAGCGGTCCCTAGAGTCAACCTAGTCACAGATCAGTTTTCAAAGCATTTTCCAAAGGTTATCTCCCAGGCCGCTCAGCGGTTCATGGAGCCGCTCAGCGCCCTGGGCGTGACTAAAGTTCCCCCTTTGGTTTTCTTGCATTTCTTTCAAACTGTTTCCATGGCCACTTCTTGGGCTTCACCACCAGTTCCAACCATCACCATACAGTCATGTTTAACTTAGAAAACATAGCAAAGTCATCTACCTATCCTAACCAAGCAATTCTAACATAACACATAACAGGAATATACAAGCACACAAGCACATAGGCCACCAAGGAGGTGAGCTAGCTTAGGATTACCCACCTTCTTAGAGTCCTAAAGAGGATTAGATATGGCTATGGAGATGAGGGTGTTAAGTTCTTCAACTGGCTCCCAGTTCCTAACAGTGCTTCAGCAGAGTCTTTGGACCGAATGAATTTCCGGCAAAGTTTCAGGAGGGATGTGAATTTGTGAAAAATGAAGGAAATGAGGGGGCATTTATAAGGGAGGGAGGTCGTGGGCTGTAGGGGTAGTTTTGTCCAAAAATTTGGCCAAAATTACTATTTTGCCCTTTCCTAATTTAATTTCTTAATTAATTAATTGTTTTGGATAATTATAAGGTCAAATCAGGTCAAATCAACGAATAGTGACCCATATTTTAATATTTTTCCTTGGAAAATCTGATTACCAATGTGGTCAATGCAGATGTGGGTCCCACCCGGTCCCGTTTCGCTCACATTCGGTCGCTCGCACTCCCAGTGCGTCGCGCACGGTTGTCCGAAAAATAATCCGAGCATACCGTCGCGATCCCCTAATTTCCCTTGACATAGAATTGAGGTCAACTCAAAGCATTTGTGAATCTTTCTCCGGAGGAGTATTTTGCACAGATACCTTTGACTCGTTATCTCTCGTCGGTGTCCGAACAGGACCGTTCTGCTGGCGTTTCAGCGATCGCCTGTTCTCGCCCATTTTTCCTTATGAGGTTTTGGCAAATCTAGGGTATTTTGAAATCTTTCCCTCCATAAAGTATGATTCCTGGAGACTTGAGGCCCTCTTCTCAGTTCTACTGGCTAATCCGAAACCGAGCAGAACTCCGTTTTTCCGACGGTTTGATTTTTCCATCAAAATCTTTGGACCAAGAGAAATATTTTATGTGCCTTCAGATTTTCGAAAAACTAAACAGAAAAGTTTCTACGAACATGTATAATTACCCAGATTCGTTTGTTACGCGAAATCTTTGTAAGGGAAAAAATCCGGACGTTACGCGGTATACCGAACCCATTGTGGTTGGAACCATCTTAAGACCTCATTTGTTCCCTATATTCAGTTATTATCTTTATATGATTACCTGATTGAACTTTTAGTTATCTAGGGTCGCCCTAAAGCTCTACTGGCCACCCATTCCTCATGATGCATATATATATATATACATATATGTATATATACATGTATATATATATATATGTATATATCCCATTCACATTTACATAATCATAAAACCTGTAACTAAAGTGCACTTAGTGTTTTCAAGGCACTCATACTCTCAAAGGCTCGGACTTTCCTTTTATCTTGAAATTTCCTCTTTACCTTTGTAATCTCAATACCCTATCTTCCTTTTAATTCTTTTAGATTCTCTCTTTCACCTTAATACCTCAAACTTACAACCCTAAACCTAATTTCTCCTGATTCTATATTTTCTTGCTTCCCTTTGTATACTTAACCTAATTTCACTCTAAAGTTTCTTAGACTCTCACCTGCCTTCCAAACCCTACTCTCTTATACTTTTTTATGTGAAACCTAAATTGGATTATACATGCAATCACTCTCATACTCAATTTTCTCACACTTGAACTTCACTCAAAACTCCCTAAATTTACACTCTTAAAACCCTACTTGTGCTCTTACCTAAGCTCTTAATCCAAATTTGTACTATGTGTACATACACTCTCAAAACTTATTTCTTTAACTTAACTACTAGCCCAAATCCTCTGTCTCAAGTGTATGAATCAAAACCCTAAACCTAACTCTTCTAACTTCTAAAACCGAATTATGACTAATATATCTATTTACTTTAAAATTTTGTTTCCTTGTCTTGAAATTTCACTTAAAATCTCTTAATTCTCTTATGCCAAAGTCAAAACCTTAACCTTACCTTACAATTAGACCCTTATAGCCGAAGTCATGCTAGATGTTTATTTACTCTCAAATCTCTTTTTCTCAGCTTAAAATCTTACTCAAACTCCTTAAAGCCTACATGCAAGAAATAGAAACCTAAACTTGCTAAATCCTTCTTGAAAACCGAATTCACTCAGTGCCTAGGCAACCTCAAGACTTAATTTCCTTAATCCAATTTTTCACCAAATCCTCTCAAATCTCGTCTTAAATCTCGCTAAAAACACAAGAGCACAATTTAGTCACAATACAAGAAAAACCAACCCACTTAAGTAGTGGTGTTTCGGATTACCCATACTTTAGACAACTTGACAAGATTCTTGGCTATTCAAAGAAGGGACCTTGGATGACTTTGATAAGACACCAAGGCTTGCATGCAAGATCCTCCAAGTAGGGGTGCACACGGGTCGGGTCGGGTCGGACCCGCCCGTGCCACTCATCCGACCCGACCATTAGCGGGTCGGGTCGGGTCGGGTAAATTCGTGTTTTTTTCACCTGCACCCGCCAGACCCGCCACCCGCCTGGGTCGGGTTGGGTAAGGCGGGTCGGCGGGTGACCCCCCCCNGAAATGAAGAAAGAAAGCAAAGAAGATGAACAAAGGATGAGAGCAAGGGAACTGATTGGCACAAGCTTAACTAGCTTTGGTTTGCTTGCTTTGTATTTATAAGCATTGTGAAAGTAAGAGAGCTGAATGATTGCTTAAGCTGAAATGCTTATAATTTATGAAGTTTTAGAATTAATAAGAATTGAAAGAAATTAAGAATTGATGGCCAGTTTGAGTTGTCATCATGCATGTGTTTGATTGCCTAATCTTTGACAAGTGTTTGCCTTACCTGTGCTTAATCCAAGCTGCCATGTGTTTGGCCGAATTAATTGATGATTAATTGTGCTAAATTCAGCTGAAAGCATGTGTATTTGTTTAGTAATTTTCCATGAATGTATGGCGACGTGTGTCGCCACACATGCGTAGTGATTTGACAGGGATTCTATAAAATTTTTCTAGCATGAGGACATCATCTATAAATATTTCTAATGAGGAAATTCAATTAATTAATGGTACTTGCGAATCAACTTTCATAAAAGTATGTTTCACTAATACCGTTTAGAAATTAGTTTTAATTCCACTGACGAAAGATAATTGATTTCGAGAGTTTACGAATTCCCGCGAGAATCGAAACTATTACCTTGATAGTTATTCTTAAAATAACATAGTGATTTAGATTCTAATCCTAATAAATCACTTTCACATAATCTTCTAGTTTCTTAAAAATTTGCTAAAGGAAGTGGAGTGTTACATGATGCTCCTGAATCGTTTAGTACAGTTAAGGTCTTATCCATCATTACGCACTTACCAAGGATAAGATCTTTTGCATCCTGGGCTTCTTCTGCCGACAGAGTGAAAACTTGTCCCGTCCGCTGGGCAGTAGGCAGGGGTACCTTGCAATCTCTGACAAAATGTCCGCTTTTGCCGCACCTGAAGCAAACTCCCTGTCCTACTAAGCAATTTCCCTCGTATGGCTTGCCGCACTTCTGGCTAGGTGGGTAGCTTCCTCCTCCTGGTTGTTTTCCACGAGCATCTTGCCCTTGGCCATTTCCCCTCTGCAATGGCCTTTGTACTTGTTGTCCCAGCCTAGGTTGCCCTTGCTGAAATTGGTTTTCGGCCAGTCTTGGCCTTTGCTGTTGCTGTTGTTGGTGCAGCACCATATCCCTGTTAGGGTATTGGGCTTGGAACGGTCCCTTTTTCCTCTGCTCTGGTTGTGAACTTCCTTGTTCAGCCAATTTTCTCTTAAGCTTCTCATTTCGAAAATCTGCCAAATTCTTCAAAGCCTCTTCCTGCGCCAAACATGTATTGACCAGGGTAGCATAGTCCTCAATGCCCAAGATACAGATCGATCTCTGCAGCTCCAACTTAAGTCCCCTTTGATATCTGTCGCATTTCCACTTTTCGCCGGGGGTTAACTGATAGGTTCTAGAGTACCTGCACAACTTTTCAAACTTGGTCGTATACTCTTCCACTGACATTGTTCCCTGCTTCAATTTTAAGAACTCATCATCCTTCCTTTCCCTGAGCTCCCTGGGAAAGTACTTGTTGGTAAAAGCCACCGTAAACTGATTCCAGGTAATCTGAGCTCCTCATTGCTCCAAAAGGGGCCTAACCGTATTCCACCATTCTCTTGCAGCACCTTTGAATTTTCTGGTGGCAAAACAAACCTTTTGAGCGTCCGTACATGGGATATCTTCAAAGATCTGCTCCATTCCCGTGAGCCAGTCATCTACCTGCTCTGGATCCATAACCCCTTCAAAGATAGGAGGGTTTGCCCTTCCAAATTCTGCATACCTCTGCGCATTGGCCTCCTGCGCAGTTGGGGCTGCATTCCTCTGTTCTATCGCATCGGCTATCCTATTTGCTGCTTTAGCCATTTCCCTTATAAGGTCTGCGAAGTCCGCAGGCTCGGGAGTACGCTGTGTATTATCCCTACGTAGCGGTATGGCTAACCTGCACAACCTGCACAAATTCCGAATTAATCAGGCTCAAGAAAAGCTAGTGCACATAAAATCAGCACATAGAACTTAGTAGCATTATACAATGTTAACATGCCCGGAAGCATAAATTGGCGCAGTCCTCAGGCTCACTTGGACCGACCGCTTTGATACCAAAAATATAACACCCTAGCTAGCTGTTTACGCTTAAGTCGCAAATAATGTTCACTAGTTTGTTACTTTCTCATTTGGAATACCTTTAGTCCTATATTGCTTTCGAAAATACACTTTACTGAAAATATGGACCAATTTAAACATAAAGTATAAGAGACGCGTACGAAGAAACACACACACACACATATATATATGCAAGCGATGGAGTCTAGAAGACTTAGGCGTTCTACGTCACAACACATAATAATCTTAAGGCAATTATAGAAAACATAATTTACATCCATTCATAGTGGTCCAACAACAGTTGCACACTTAGTTATATACATACATACACTTAATGCACATAAAAAGCTAATGACATGTCTAAGCCATTGAGCTATTACAAAATATAACGCTTAATCGTCACGATACGCCAGTTGAAAACATAATTCTTCTGCTCCCGTGAAATGGCCCGTGCGTCAGCGAACTTTACAGAAGCCGATACCATGACGATTCCGAAGTCAACTCCTCAGCAGATTCTTCATGCGCTCCTGGAATCATAATGAATGGGGGTGAGAACATTGCGTCCTCAGTGGGAAATCCTAGGGCATAACTATCTGTTTGATTCATTTATGATCCAGGCCACTCAGGAGATTTCTAGGTGTCAAAGCATACTAAAATTCCTACTTATTTTAATCCATACTAGTCCTGAGCAACTTTAGCTAATTAATTAAGTAACAGGAGAATTCTAATCTTTCATTACCTATAAGGTTTTCGTGCTTTCTAAACCTAATCGTTTACGTATCGTGACGTTGGATCGCATACGTCCATACCATAGAAACCTCATAAAAAGGCAGTCTTGTGAAATCCTCCTTCACTGGACATTGTCTTATAGCATATACATATATTATTATCGTATACATACAACACATATATCATGCATGAAGGGAATCTGGGAGTTTTCTTATGCGTCCTATCAGGTATTTCCATTGAGACAGCATCCTTTTTGTCCCTTCCCCATGCACCCAGCAGGACCGTCGTCCCCTCACTAGGTACAACCTACTTAATAACAGCAGCAATAAATAAGCAAAGCTCATACCCGAGGTGGTAGCGAGCCACAGAAGCATTTATCGTAAATATATTAATAAATTTTCCATCCCAGCATGCAAGGTGGCGAGGGACTTTAAAAAGCCGAGGACGGACTTTGTGTTATTCCTAATTTTAGCCCTTTTGGGCATATCATGCTTACTTAGCACATTTGTATGTTCTAGCCTATTAGCACATTTGTACGTTCTAGCCTTTCTTTTATCATAGCTCTCTTTTCTCTCATGTATTGATTTTCTTTCAGCAACATAATAACATCATAATTCTTTCAGCAACATAATAACAGCAGATTCTAATTTGTTTCACAACAGATTTAAGCATGCTTCCTCAGCATTAACCAATCCGTCGTGCAAGATTGGTGAGGGGCATGTCTATTGATATGCCAAGAGAAAAGGGTTCTCTATTATATAACTACATACATATCTTCTAGGTACACCAATCGGAACCATCTTAAGATCTTGTTCATTCCTTATGTTCAGTTATTATCTTTTATAATTACCTGATTAATCTTCTAGTTATCTAAGGTTTCCCTAACGCTCTAATGACAACTCATTCCTCATGATGCTAATAATATAATATATATGACACATATAAGTTCACAGTCATAAAACTGCAAACCAAAGTGCACTAGTGTTTTCAGGATGTACATGCTCTTAAGGACTTTGACCTTTAAACCTATCTTAGAATTTCCATTTTACTTTTGTACGTCTGTACTCTCGATACCCTGACTTATTCTAATTCCTTTAGATTCTCCTTTTTAATATATACTTATATTTTTAAACCGAATTGCTCTCTACTCTCTATGCTCATGTATACACATTTTCTTGCTTTCTTTTTCACTTTTAACCTAATTCCACTCTAAAGCTTCTTAAACTCTCATGTATCCTCTAAAATCCCTAATCTCTCATACTTTTCTATGTGAAACCCGAATTGCATTATATATGCAATCACCCTCAAGACTCACTTCTGTCGCACTTGAAACTTCATCCAAAACTCCTTAAACTCACATATATGCACAAAACCCTAATTATACTCTACTTAAGCACTTAACCCGAATTTGTACTATATGTACATGCACCCTCAAACTCATTTCTCACAAAAACAAACCCAGAATTGTAGTTCAAATTCCCAAAATTCCAATTTTACCCTTTTTACCCAAAATGTCATTTTTACCCGAAATTTCTGATTTTCTTCCGAATTTTAGTTATCAAAAACCCGAAGGACCCAAGACTTCACCCGAAAGTTTTTGATACCTCTAAACTCAATTTTCATATCAACAAACCCAAATTTTCAACCCTTATTTTCAAAATTCCTGTTTTTCCCTTTTTTGCCCGAAAACGTCGTTTACTCAATTTATCCGAAAAATTCGTCGAGGGCTCCAAAAATTTTGAAACTTATCACCCCCACTCAAGTTATTGTGTAGATTTCAAAAACGATGTTAGTTTTTCAATTTGAAAATCCCAGCATACAGTTCAGCCCCAAAACAGAATCAGTTCTCATAATTTCTCTAAATCTCACATGCAATGTCCAAACCCTAATTTTACCTTAACTAAGCTCTTGTACTTGAATTTTTTTACCTATGTTCTTACACTCTCAAATCTCATTTTCTTTGCTTAAAAATTCACTCAAGTTCTCTAAGTTTTCCATGCATGTATCAAAACCGTAATTTCCACTAAGTTTTAAGTCTCAAACTCGAATTCATTCTATGTGCTCATGTACTCTTTAGACCTAATTTTTCTTAGTGAAACCTTTACCAAAATCTCTTAAATTCTCTTGCCTTTAGACATCCCTAAAAACACAAGCATAATTTAGTTTCATAGGAACATAATCACAAAATCGTAACTAAGGCAAAAATCACAATGCAAGCAAAATCAAACCACTTAAGCAGTGGGTGTTTCGGATTACCCACTCTTAAGAAAATTTGACCAACTCTTGGCTACTAAATGAACGCTCCTTGGATGACTTTGATGAGGCACCAAAGCTTGCATGCAAGGTCCTCCAAGGATGGTGATGGTGGCAGTTTTTTATGATGTCCTTGAGGCAAACTTTGCTTGGCCTTTGTTCCCCCTTTGGTCTAGCCTTGCTCCGAGTTTGCCTTGTTGATGGATGACCCTTGGCAATGTCTTGCCACGGTTTTCCTCAAGAAAACTTGAGAGAATCTTGAGAGGATGATGGTGATAAGGCCACGGTTTTCAACTAAAGGAAAAGCAAGGAAAGCAATGAAAGAAATTGATGAAATCTTGAGCTTTGCTAGGCTTGCTATGGCTTTGTTTTGCTTTACATTTCTCAAAGAAAGAAGATGAACTTAAGATGAGAGGAGAGTTGTTCGGTGGCTGAAGGAAAAGGAAAGAGAGAAAGCTAAGAGCATAAAGCAAGAAAGAAAGAGTACAAACCGAATTGCTATGCTTTGTGCTAGCTTCGGTTTTGCCTTTGCACATACATATATATAATGAATTTCAATTGTTATGCTCAGCTGCTGATTGCATAATTTATCAAGTTTCAAAATAAGGAAAATTTGAAAGGAATTAAAGAGCACATGGCTGGTTATGATGTGGCTTTGTGCATGTGATTTTCTTTCCATAATCAAGGCATGCGTTGCCTTATTAGAGCATTAATTTGGCTGCATGTTTGCCACTTTGTTTTGACCGAATTTGATTGTGATTATGTGTGCTAATTTCAGCTGAATCATGTGTACATTTGTTCCGTAATTTTCCATGCAAGTGTGGCGACGTGTGTCGCCATACATGTGTGGTGATTTAAAGGAGATCTTATAAAAATTTTCTAGCATAAGAATATCATCATCTAATCTTGCCAATGAGGAAATTAAATTAATCAATGGTAGTTGTGAATCAATTTACATAAAAGTATGTTTCACTAATACCGTTTGGAAATTAATTTAATTCCGGCGACGAAAGATAATTGATTTCGAGAGCTCACAAATTCCCGCGAGGATTCGAAACTATTACCTTGATAGCTATTCTTAGATTAGCTTAGTGATTTAGGTTTTAAATCCTAATAAATCACTTTCACATAATTATCTAGTTTGCGAAATAATTGCTAGAGGAAGTGGAGTGTGACAAAATGTCCTTTCAAAGTTAATAAATTCAATAGATGCAATTCAGGGCAAAACAATCAAGATTAAATGTTAAGGACAAAAGCAAAGCAGGACATGCTACAAAACATTTGAATGTATCTTATGCTTCATAAAGTTCGAGCTGAAGCTGGAGGTTCAGAATGTAAATTGACAAACTAAGGCACCAATTGAGCCATAACAGTAACACATTTTACTATTCCAACTTTATATATTGTTATACTGATATATCTGTTTGATATGCTATGAAACTGTAGGATATTAATTTGATACATAAGACAAATTACCTGTGTAAAGAATCTTATCCCACTTCTGCTCCAAGAGTGCACTTGTTTCAGGAACGGCCCCTTCAACAACACTTATCGCAAAGTTATCTAGTTAAACTTCGAGCAAATCTAGAAGCAGTGATGACTTCGCCGGAGAAATTTCTGAAGGTTATACATATGCAGTTAAAACCAAAGAGAGACAGGGCATAGTTTGGCAGAGAAACTAATGTCTTGTAGAACTTGAATTAGTTTTAGGGAAAAAGAAATTCTAACTAAAAACATATGCAGTTAAAACTAAAGAGATGCTTCTAATTAAAGTCCAAATCAAATTAAGTTAATTGTATTTATTTTTAATGACAAGCACTTAGTCTTCCCATTGATGAGATAAAAGAATGAATACACTGCATTCGTGCTTAATCTGACAAAGTAAAAGTAAAATCTAATAGATTTTATGCCATTCAACCGTGTAAAGAAAATTAAAGATACATAATAAATCCAAATTAACTAATGCAGAAAGCCTATGAGCGCTTCAAAAGCTTGATGACCCGAATTCCATATATATCTCTTACCCCATCAACCTTCTAGGAGTGAAAAGCAAGAGCAAGCATATGTGTTGTAGCCTTGTAGGTAAGTTTTATATAGACCAGCATTGTTCTAGTGATGCAGACCTTAATGGTCCATACACTTTCTTCCTTTTTTTAAAAAATATAATATTGTATAATCAATCATATTTCAATTTTTATCCGGAATTAAGATAGGCGTTCCGAGCATTACGGTTTAGCTTATTCTGAAATGTTTGAGCTTGGAAAAAAATTACAGTTCTATCTTAGATATACTCTCAGGAAGAAAAAATTAAATACATAACATCACATGATCATAATAACATAATCATTTATTTGATACTGATAGCATAACATGACTTAATATTATTAAATGTTTTATCTTAGAAAAATATAGTTAGACTAAGATCTCATACTTAAAAAGATTCTCAAGTAAGAGAGGTGTGTCACAATGGACAAATTAAATACCAAGTCTTGTCATAGCCAAAACATTTCCTTAACAGAAATCTTCTCCAAATCTTTCCTTAACCATAATCTTTTATTAAAGGTTTAACCAAACAATATGAATATCTATATCACTTAATACTAATCATACACACATAATATGACTTTATTTAATGCAATAAAAATAAGAAATCCCATGTAATTCTAAAAGGTTTCATAACTTTCTAAAATAATTTCATAAATATCTACTCCATGAATAAAGAGTTCCTAAATAAATAATTATAAGAAAATAATTAAATAACTTCATTAATAACTAATTAAATAAAAAAAACTCTTAATAATAACTAACTTTATATAGACATAAAATAAAATACTAAATTTTACATCATAAGATTTCATAAAATATGCATAAATAAAATAATTTCAAAATAAATAAATAACTCTAAAAATAAATTTGTCGTCTAAAATAGAAAAAAAAAAGTCAAATCCATGAACAAACTAATGTCAAAATATCTTACGGAACTCAAATCCTCCGCCAACTAAAATAGAACATTTTACCAAGATTTGGGGGTCCAAAAACCGTGACCCCATCAAAGAAAATAGAGGGGAGAGGGGGGGCTCATCTTTAATACCATTCAAAGATAATCGTGTCTTGTGATGTAATTCTAAACACAAGGGTTTTGAGAAATTATCATCGCATAGGCCATAAAACACAAAAATACACACATGCAAGATAGTAAGAGATGAGAAGAAATTTTAGAAAAATCAAGAGTAAGGACCCACCAAGTACTGTGTGGAAAACTGGAGAAAGTGATGGTAGTGTAAAGATCTACTATGTGATTCACGAAGAAAAATATTCTCCTTTGATGGTGATGGTAGTGGCTTTGGGATTTGGGGAGAGAAAATGAGAGTTTATGGTTGTTTTTATTGAGTGAAAAAGATAAAGGTTTATGAGAGAGAAGAGAGCATTTGTTCTCGAGTTTTATTGTGCGTGTAGAATGAAGTGAAAAAACGAAATTGGAAAGAAACGGTGGTGGGGGAGCGGCCTTGGGCTTATGAGGGAGAGAGAATTGTACAACTTTTTATTTATGTAGTGGAGACGTGTAAAAAAAAAAAAACATGTAAAGTTAATGGCTTTCTTTTTGTTTTCTTACATAACAGTAAAAACGTGTATTTACATATACTAGATTATATACCAGTGCGATGCGCGGAGTGATTTAAATATTTATAATATAAAAAAAAGGAATATATTTATATTAAGTTAATTTTTGACTAATAAACACAATATTTATATTTTTTTTCTTTTTGTAAAACAAATATTAACGGTAAGCTGATAAAAGACAATCAATCTCAAGAAACAAAATACTTAAACCCCATGATGACTAAGGACATTATACCTTTTTCACTTGAACAATCTTGTTACTTGACATTTGAAAAATGTTGATCAATTTTTTTTTATCATAGGTGAAATCACCTAACCATTTATAACAGTCCTCATTCTCAATAAGTTTCTCTATAGCACCATATCTTTCTCTCTGTTCGTGATACCACAAATACAATTTCAGTTACCAAAATCAGATATCAAACAAATACAAATTCAGCCTTCATCCCCTCCCCCCCCAAATACTCAACATAATTGAAAATAAAAATTCAATTAATAATCCATTTGCACAATTCACTGCCCATATATCGTTACATTTAGATATTCATGTTACTAACAGAACAATAGAAGAGTTATTAATCCAGACATTCAAAGATCACAACATAAACATAGGACTGTATATGACAAAATAGAAAAATAGTAGTAGATTCTCACTTTTGTTAATAGATCCTACAAATTCTCACTTTTCCTCATCTCTTTACCTTCATTGCTTTGAGAACTCATAAACCTATCACCAATCTTTCAAGTTTCCCTTATCATCTCAATGTAAACCATCCATCATTCAAAACATGCATGGGCAATTCTTAACAGGTATTTCAAAGATTATGAAAGTGAATGGGAAATATTGTTCTCTTATATGAAATCATAAACTGAATTGACATCTATGTTAATGATTGTTTTCGTTGCTAGTTCCTTATCTTGCAGGTATTTCAAATGAATTATTCTCCTAATTGTTGTCATCCAATGCATTATAAGTCACACAAATAGCGTAAAAAAGGTGAATGAGAGAGGTACAATTTGATCAACCCACCCAATAATGTAAGTGAACATAATAAAAAAGATAACATACAGATTTATGGATTCAAATAGATATTATAATAGTCACAATATAGAAAAATGTTCGTAAGTAATTCGTAAAGGGTACGAGGTTACCTGAACGAGTAAGGAAGGGGCCTTGACAGAAGCTCAAAGGTTGGGGAGAAGGCTTCGAGCGGGTTCGAAGGCCTGGACGAAAGCTCTGAGCGGGTTTGGAGGCTTGGAGGTTCCTTTCGGAGAGAGTGCGGCGGCGGGGTGTACCTGCAAAGGCACTCCGACGCTCAAGTAAGCACAGGGATTAGGAGAGTTCTCTAAGAGGAGAATGAGAGGTACCTGATAACCTGAGTGGTCGTGTGCTTTTATAGACGAGCTTGTAGTGCAAAGATAGAGGTAAGATAGAGATAAAACGAGGGGGTTTGCTTATCTCCCNAAATAGAAAAATAAATAGAAATTTCATATATTTTTTAGAAAGTACAAATTCAACGCTCTCTTATCCTTCAAAAGAAAAAAAAATAAAAGAAAACCCCAGATGACAAATTGATTAACTTGCTAAACCATTTCTTATTTGTCTCAGACTCATTAAGATGTCTTATTTTAAATTTAAGCTAACTTATGTGTATTAATTAGAAGCATGGCTAAGTGGAAAAGTCATATGGACATGATATAAAAAGTTTTGATATTAAAGTTATTTAACTACGGTAAACAATGATACAATGAGAATTTGATAACTACATATAACTAACATGAATCCAAAAAGGGCTTTAATCCACGATATACCCAAACTTCAAAGCATTTACCTCAAAAAGAATATCATATCTTTGTGTCATTGGTAGCAACGTCAAAATTGCTGAGTACAACATATGAAGATCTGAAATAATTGCCAAAATTATCAAGAAAGCAATTTAGTAAGATGTTTAAATTGGTTGAGGAACTAAATGATAGGTGACATGGTGATTCAAATTTACGAATACATCTTCGATAAATGAATTGTGGATGGCCTATTCAATTGGCAGTGGAGGCAGTTGAGAGACATGATGATGAGAAGTAGACATATTTCGTCCAATAGATTCTGCACGTGAAAAGATTAGTTTGATTAGTTCAAACGAATAAACCCGTAAAGTTAATTTTTTTTCCTCTACAGTCAGTGGAAACAAATAAACCCCAAAAGCTATTTATTTCTTTTTTATTGTGGGCATATCTGTTTTATCGGTTAGTGTCAACAGGGATTAAATGTCAAAAGCAACACAATGATATAGTTTTGGGTTTTATGAAATAAATGGTCCATGTAACTGATTATCTTAAGAAAAAATTTGGAAATAGGGTTCATGGTTCATTCAGTTTAAGCACAAATGGGAATTGAAATCACTTATTTTTGCTTAAATAACAAAACATGAAAGAATCGTGTGAGCAAAGTCAGGTAAGTTGTATTTCCAAATAAGGGTAAAGTAACAATGTAATGGACGACTTACTATATTTGTGAAGTCATATTTTTTAAAGAGAATTGGAAGATTTGTTATTTTTTTGGGAAAAAAAACCTAATTGCTTTGCAATGTGAGAAAAAAAAATGGAGGGAAGGTATTTATAAGGTGTAATAGAACATATGATACTTAATAGTAATAATTATTCAAAAATGTCAAAAGTTTAAAAATAACTATAAGTTTTTTCCTTTCTTAATGCCTTCGAAAATTTTAATTAAGTCACAAAAATAATCATTGTACCAAAGGTTTGAAATAGTTGTGAAATTAGAATTCCAAAGATAAAACTTGGAACAACTCTTGCTTCTCTTTCTGTCTTAATTAGATATCATCAATTCCAATTAGTTACAGTTATAGTTGCTACATAAAACCACAAACGCTCATCCTCACCAAAATTTGGCATTGAAAATGCGTTGATGTTAATAGGATAGGGCATGTTCCATATCCAATGAACAAAAAGAAATTAGTATATGTTACATATTAGGCCATAAACAGTAATGTGAAGCAGAACATTGTATAACAGCATTTGCAGAAACAACATTCAGAAGCAGAAAGAGCAATTGCAAAAACACCAGAAACAACAATTCCATAAACATTAATTCAGAAGCAGCAAATCAGAAGCATAAACAGTAATTCAGAATCAGTAATTCAGAAGCAGCAAATCAAAATCATGGTATAACAAAAACCTAATTGCTTTGTAATGTGAGAAAAAAAATGGAGGGAAGGTATTTATAAGGTGGTAATAGAACATATGATACTTAATAGTAATAATTATTCAAAAATGTCAAAAGTTTAAAAATAACTATAAGTTTTTTCCTTTCTTAATGCCTTCGAAAATTTTAATTAAGTCACAAAAATAATCATTGTACCAAAGGTTTGAAATAGTTGTGAAATTAGAATTCCAAAGATAAAACTTGGAACAACTCTTGCTTCTCTTTCTGTCTTAATTAGATATCATCAATTCCAATTAGTTACAGTTATAGTTGCTACATAAAACTACAAACGCTCATCCTCACCAAAATTTGGCATTGAAAATGCGTTAATGTTAATAGGATAGGGCATGTTCCATATCCAATGAACAAAAAGAAATTAGTATATGTTACATATTAGGCCATAAACAGCAATGTGAAGCAGAACATTGTATAACAGTAAATGGCGAGTTCTAGCTGTATTAAACATTGATCTGATGAGAAAAGAGAAGTTTAAGCAAAATGGTTCTCAGTTGCAGATTTGGGAAAAAGTTTAACTCTTTAAGGTGTTCCATTAATGTAAACTCATTAACTTAATTTTCTCCCAAAATTCCATTGTCTTTCTAAAAAGCTTTTCAATGTGTTCCATTTGAATGATGTTCAAATTGCCATTAAGTGCAGTGTATAACAAAAACAAATGCAACATCAACTACGAAAATAAATACACCAACAGTTATAGTCACTAAGCAAATGCGAAACTTTCAAGTTTCACAACTATATCAACTACTAAAAGAAGGATCAAGTTGACAAATGTAAATTCCTCTCTTAAAACAAAAGAAAAACCAATGCAAAATTTCTCTCTGAATATTTTAGTATGTATTTTTTTAAATGGAAAAAGTGGACAGAGGGAGAGGGAGCAGCAAAGTAATCAATAAAATCTATAAGAATAAATGAACTTTTGGAAAATTCCTAACACACAGGACATAATTATTTAATGTTGTGTGAGGAAAGAATCGAACCTTTTTGCCTAACTTACGAAAATCACTAGGAAGCCACCACACCACTGGGAAGCCACTACTGGGAAGCCACCACTGAGTAGACCTGAAATCAAAATCCAACATTAGAAGCCACCACTGGAAAATCATATTAGAAGCCACCACTTTTGTCATCAAGCCACCACTGTCAACCTAAAATCACCCCCAATCAATTCAAAAAAAAGGATTTTTTGGGAGAGGCACCTTAAAGCAGCAGCAAACCACAGATCCCTAGTGACCGCCTCAACTACACGCAATAAATTGGAGATTAGGGTTGTCTTGAGATCTTCTTTGTGTTCAGATCTTCTTCAGCGCCACATCTTCTTCGCCGCCACATCTTTTTCTTCTTCGTGGGTTGTCTTTAGAGAAGACCCAGAGCGGGGTCTTGAGAGAGAAAGTCTCTTAAGAGAGAGGGAGAGACTTGAGAGGCTGAGAGAGAGAGAAAGACTTAAAAGACTGTAAAGCTTCCTTCAGAAGCCTTCCTTTACTGCTTACACATCGTGAGACACATTTGGGCGGGAAAATAATGCTTTAGGTGCCGACACGTGTGCAAGTTCAACAGTGAGAATTTCCATCTTTCATATATTATAGATTTCTATTGGCTAAATGGGGCGGTCATGCAATGATTATGTGATTTAAAATATTATTTGATCATCTTATTTTAATTTATGGTTCAATAAATAATAATTTAGTTGCTTAAAAAAATACATGAAAAAACTATTATTTTTGTTTTGTTTTGCCCTAAGGCCCTCGATGAGGGATATTGTTTTAATCTTTGTAAATCATTAAAAGTATTATAAAATAATATATGTAATATATGTGTAGCATAAAATGATAATTGTCACCTTTTATGGGTAATTGGTTAGTAAATTTTAAACATAAAAAAGAAAATTAATTAAATTAAATATAACGTCACTATAATTTATTTTGATATTATTAATAATTCTAAAATAGAAATGTTAATTTAAAACTAGAAAATTTAGTGGCTAGGATAAATGGATGTTTGGTTATTATTATAAACTATAATTCATTTTTTAAAAAATTTACTAAAAACAAACTATATAATTTTGAAGTTTTAATTAAATTCTTGTAATACAATTTCTTATATGACTCATCTAAATCTTACCCAATATTCAGTGTTAATCCCTAATTGAGATTAGTGAATTAATCACTAATTGTAAACTAGAGCTTTATAGTCTAAAGAGCATGGACACAGACATGGGACACAATACAACATGCAACACGAACACACGCCAACTTAAAAAATTTAAAAGATGCGTGCGAACACACACACATATAATATTCAAGATTTACAATAATTTTTATTAATGTCAAACTACTAATTTTCAATGTTTTCTAAACTCTTTCAAAATATATGGTATATTTTAGATAGTTTCATGTGTTAGTGCTTACTAATTTTTTAAGTGTTCATATTATTATTTAGTATTTAATCATTTTTTACTTGGACACTACCTAGACACAGTCTAAATACAGCCTAAAAACTTTTGGATATAGCTCAAAGACGTCCGACATAGATAGATATTAACTTTTATGTAGACATCTTTAAACACATGGAACACAAGTGTCCGATGAGTGTCATTGTGTGCAATATTCTCAATGTGTCAAACCAGTAAATACGACAATTTCATAAAGTGTCTTCCTAAGTTATAGTTTCAGTCCCGCCTTCTCATCATCGTAAGCAATTTTTAAATTTTAACATATTTTTCGAGTCGTCTTATTATTGTAATTTTATCTTGGTAGTACTTCATAAATCCTTTGTTAGAATCTATCATTTATATCACGTCAGATTATCAAGGATTAAAGGATCACATAAAGAATATAGGATTTAACAAATACCTATATCCATAGCTAAGCAATAGAAATCCCTTTTTGCGACTGATGCACGAACTAGAGCACTGGTTTCATGGCCTTCTTCAACCAAACCTCCTTAGTTCCTCAATGGGACCTTCTGTTTCTCTTCAGATAGGGAGAAGTGAAACATTTTTCTGATTTGGTGTGCTGGGGACCATAACCGTTCCTGACGTATTTAAGCTCACCATGGTTCCCATTATCCCCTGATGGGCTAATACTGCATCTACCTATTTGGGCCCACATTCATTTTTTTTCTTTAAGTCTAACAGGCTTTTAACCAACTAATTAGATCACCAAATTAAGCTATTTATGATAAATAGCTAATATAATCGTTAACGAATATGAGCCCACAAATATTGGAAATATAAATTTCCAACAATCTCCCACTTGGGCTACATATCATTCTTTAAACAATTATATCACAAGTTCCTTAGGCGTGCATCCGAATGTTATTTATCTTTAGACTTTCTTTAACAAACTGGTCCATCTTATGTATCGATAATAGAATTACTGCAGCTTTTGTCACCAGAAATTGTGACTAAACCACAATGATCACCATATCAATACACTTAATGACATATATCAAATGTGGATGAGTAGCATAGAAATTACATGCAATGTGATCTCAATCATGTACATTTCCAACGGGTCATTCTTTAATCTTTAGTGAGATCAATCTAAAGTTCTTAAATGCAATAGAATCATTGCATATACAAAACGTAAGCGAGTTCAGAATTGAATCATAAACCATCAACTTTATTTGCATAAAATCCAAAATTAGAACACAAAAGGATTCCCACTAAACCAAGGTATCCTCATGAATAACACCCATATGAGCAGTATGCTCATGAAAAAGCTTAGGTGTCAAACCCTTAGTTAATGGATCAGCTAGCATCAAATTAGTCCTATATGTTCTATAGAAATCCGTCTATTCTGAACTCTTTCTTTACCAACCAAGAACTTGATGTCGATAAACTTTGACTTCGTTGCACTCCTGTTGTTGTTGGAATAAAGGACTGCCGAGTTATTGTCACAATAAATCCTTAGTGGTCGGTCAATGCTATCAACCACACGCAAATTAGTGACAAAATTTCGTAGCCATATTCCGTGGTTGGATGCCTCATAGTAAGCTATAAACTCCACGACCATAGTTGAAGAAGTTATAAGTGTCTGTTTATCAGACTTCCATGAGATAGCTTCTCCTGACTTCATATAAATGTATCCTGATGTGGAGCGCCTGCTATCTTGGCATCCCGTAAAATTAGAGTCGGAGTACCCAATGATCTCTAAATTGTCCGATTTCCGATAAGTGAGGATGTGATCTTTTGTTCTCTTCAAATAACGCATCACACGTTTGGCCACTTTCCAGTGTTGTATACCGGGATTGCTCAAGAATCTTCTCGAAACTCCTACTATGAATGCTATGTCAGGACGAGTACAAACTTGAGCACACATTAGATTCCCTACCGTTGATGCATAGGGAATCTTCTGCGTCTCTTTTAATTCAAGATCATTATTGGGGCATTATTTTAGACTAAACTTGTCTCCTTTAGCTACGGGTGTGTCTCCTGGTTTACTATCTTTCATGCCAAATCTATTTAAGACTTTATCGATATAGCTCTTTTGTGACAACTTAAGGATACCTTGAGAGCGATCTCTTGGTATCTGAATACCTAATACAAAAGATGCATCCCCAAGATCTTTCATCTCAAAATTTTTCGTTAGAAATCTCTTGGTTTCGTGCAATAAGCCTATATCGCTGCTAGCAAGCAGAATATCATCGACATATAATACCACAAAGATATATTTACTCCTACTGAACTTGTGATATACACAATCATCAACGACATCAGCCTCAAAACCGTACGAGATAATGACTTGATGAAACTTGTGATACAATTGACGGGAAGCTTGTTTGATACCATAGATGGATTTCTTTAGCTTGCATACCATAGACTTTGGGTCACCTGACACAAAGTTTTCTGGTTGTGCCATGTAATTTGTTTCATGAATGTTTCAATTTAGAAACGCAGTCTTGACATCCATCTGATGTAATTCCAAATCAAAATGATCTACCAGTGTCATTATTGTCCAAAAAGAGTCTTTCGAGGGTACCGGAGAGAAAGTCTCTTTGTAGGGTGCCGGAGAGAAAGTCTCTTTGTAGTCAATGCCTTCCTTTTGAGTAAATCCTTCAGCAACAATATGAGCTTTATATCTCTCGAAATTGCCATTTGAGTCCCTCTTGTTCTTAAATATCCATTTACAACCAATGGGTTTCACACCTTCAGGCAATTCGACAAAATCCCAAATGAAATTGTCTTTCATAGATTTCAACTCATCCTTCATGGCACCAATCCACTTATGAGAGTTCGAACGACGCATAGCTTGACAGAAGTTGATTGGATCTTCCTTTGTTAAACCAATGTCATCCTCATGTTCGTGGAGAAAGATAATGTAATCATTTGATATCTCACTTCTCCTCTCTCTTGTGGATCTCCTTAATGGCACTTCTTGAGGTGGTTGAGTTTGTTCTATAGGCGGTGCTTGAGGAAGAACCTCATTAATGTTGTCTTGTTCTGGAATAATGTTAGGATTGTCTAACATTGGAATTGTTTCTTGAACAATGATAGGTACAATGACTTGATCACTGCCAATAACAGGTTCTTCTTCAAAGACAACATTCCTTATGTTTCCTTCCCCTCCAAACTCAACTTCCTTAAGTAATCTCGCATTTCCTGTTTCAAAAAAGGATCTGGATGTGGGATTGTAAAACTTATACCCCCCGAGAGCGTTCAACATAACCAACAAAATAGCAACTAACCGTTCTTGAGTCTAGTTTTCTTTCATGTAGCCTATAACGCAGTGCCTTACCTAGACAACCCCAAATGTGCAAGTGCCTTATACTAGGCTTTTTACCAGTCCATAGCTCATAAGGGGTTTTGGTTATTTCCTTGCTTGGTACCTTATTAAGGATATAAACTTCAATCTTTAAGGCTTCTCCCCAAAGTGACTCTGGCAATGAAGAATGACTAATCATACTTCTTACCATATCCTTAAGAGTTCGGTTTCGTTGCTCTGTAACACCGTTCATGCTGGGTTTGCCCGGCATAGTGTATTGCGGAATGATTCCACACTCATTGAGGAAAAGTGTAAAGGATCCCAAATGTTGTTCTCCTGGTCCATCATATCTGTCGTAGTATTCACCACCACGATCAGATTTGACAGCCATAATTTTCTTTCCAAGTTGAAGTTCTACTTCAGCCTTCAAAGACTTAAAAACGTCTAGGGATTGAGACTTATCTGCACAGATTCTATCCAAGCCTTAAAACTCGTCCCATTCAACATTAGGATATTGTTCACTTGAGCATAAATATTGACAACACTAGCAACAGAAACTGGATCGAGAACAAATATTCACATAAATTAAGCATGTCAACAAAAATAAGACATGCACAATTCTTTAGAATTGGGAATCCATCACAAGATACCTAGTACATCATTAATTCCTAGTCTTTGGACAGAGAAATTAACTGTAAGTGGTACTCTCAACGCAATGATCAAATATTGACAATAATTTCTGTCAAACAACAGCCTTTCTTTGGACCAACTATTGTTCACATGAAAAAGAACTTTATAATTGTCATACATTTATCATCACAGGTGTAACACCCTAGCTAACTGCATACCCTCAAGTAGTACGCAATGCTCACTAGGTTGTTAATCATTTGGTGGGATTACTTATAGTCCCTTATTATCATTTTGAAAATAATGATTAAGGAAAATATGCACCATTTTAAAACTTTTCCACTTGTTACTTTATTTGCAAAATATGAGCCACGCGTGAGTCAAAGCATATAATACAACCGATAGAGCTGAAGCTTAAAGGTGATAATCATTACTGGCATAATTAATTACATAACAAGTATCTGGTCCATCACAAATTACAACCCACAGAGTATCATAATAGTTTTCATATATAAGCCAAATACATCAAAATACATATCAAAATATATCAAAATGTGGCAAAATGTCCTTCGGATGCCAAGCTAGACCGGCTCGTCCTCGGTCCTCTACTGCTCCGNATTATCAAATCTTTCACCTCATTGTTTAATTAAATGAACTCAAGAATGGTATTTTACAACTCCCTGTGGGATCGACCATACCCTATACTGCAATTGGATTCCTTTTGGAATCTGAAAGCCGTAAAGTAGGTATGTATATATAAATATTTAATTTGAACAGCAAAAGCGCGGACAAACTTTCTAAGAGATTGGCATGGTTGTGACAAGACCTAGAACTATGTCAAGATCCGAGAAAGTGGTTAAAAAGGCTTTCATCATCTTACTTATCTAAGTTCTCGGGCTTGTTAACTTTTCTCGTGTATGTACATAGCCGTCTCGAGGCGTTCTCTTGACGGTACTTACTTCATACATATACTATATCATATACTTATGCATCACATACTTATTCATCAAATATGCATTCATCATATACTCATTCATCACATCATTTCATACTCATTCATTTCATACTCTATGCATGGGGTTCTCTTACGCATACCGGCTTGTCCGGGTTAGCGTCCTTCTTTTCTTTTCTTGCGCGTACCGGCTTACCCGGGTTAGCGTCTTCTTATTCTTTTTCTTACGCGTACCGGCTTACCCGGGTTAGCGTTTTTCCTCTAGTCCTTCGCTCATGTAGTCGTGGCCAAACGACTATAACCACTTCTGTTCCCAACTTGACGATGACCCAGCTGCGCTCACACTAGAGTGGTTGCTAACCACCGATGGGGTCTAGTGTCCATCGCCGCCAATCAAGTGAGCTAACCTCCACTAGGTAGGAGGCGGGGGCTGGCCCTTGCGACGCAACCAAGCATTGGACTCATACATCATCATCTCATAACTTTAGGTGTGACGTCACCCTTTCTCATTCATCTTTTCTTTCTTTCTTTTCTTTCATCATCATTAACCAATCCACCCCTTGGGGGAAATTGGTGAGGGGAGTTTTCGCCAAGAGAGATGCTTCCTATCATATAGCTACATACTTGTTCCCTAAGGTTCAGTTATGCTCTTTAAACTTTACGTGATTAACCTCTAGTTCTAATGATGCATGATAGCATAATTATTCCTATCATACATATTCTACATGCAATGTTCCACATACATCATCATACATAATCATAAACATGACACATTCATTCATCATACACATACTTGTAACCACTCAACAACTTCGGGGTCCTCCGCGGAAACCCACTCAACACCACTCCAGGGATCCTCCGCGGAACCCATTCAGCACCATTCCTGGTGTACACTCAGCACTCTTCACGTAACCCTTTCAGCACTCCAAGGGTCCTCCGCGGAACCCATGCAGCACCACTCCTGGTGCTCCATCAACATTCTTCACGTAACTCTCTCAGCACTCCAGGGGTCCTCCGCGGAACCCATGCAACACCATCTCAGGTACCCGCTCATCAACTTTCTAGACTCCTCTCAGTCTCTCTCCACGGAATCACTCAGCATCATCCCAGGTGCCGCTCATCAACTTTCTGGACTCCCCTCAGTCGCTCTCCGTGGAACCACTCAGCACCATCCCAGGTGCCCGCTCATCAACTCTCTCGACTCCTCTCAGTCACTCTTCGAGGAACCACTCGACGCTTACTCCTTCACTTATTTTCTCATTTTTCTCATTCACACCCCTGGGATCCTCCGCGGAACCCTCTCAGCACCACTCCTGGTGCTCCCTCAACACTCTCTACATACTCCTTTCAACCACTCTCCGCGGACTACACGGCTGCACCTGACGAACCAGAATCTATTGTCTTTGTTTCTCTCGCCTTTCTTTCCCCTTTGCTCATAGATGCTCCTTGAGTTTTTCTCACATATTTCAACCATCATATACTAAGCTAGTCTAGGTCACAGGACCCTTCAGAGTCATCTCCTAAGTCCTAACATAGCATTTCTAACATGATTTATCATAAGGCATACAAGCACATAAAAACATACAGCAAACACAAGCCACCAAGGGGTGACCAAGCCAAGTTTACCCACCTAGAGAAAAACCTGGTGGTGGTGAGGGAAGCTTAGAGTGAAGTCCCACAAGCCTTGTTGTTCCAAAGCTTGAGCTTCTCCTTTCTCCAAGGTGAAGAAGAACTTCGAACAAGGTGGAGGGGGAAAAGGTTGTCCCTTTTGATTTTGGAAGGAAGAAAA
Source organism: Nissolia schottii (assembly GCA_003254905.1). Lineage (NCBI taxonomy): Eukaryota > Viridiplantae > Streptophyta > Magnoliopsida > Fabales > Fabaceae > Nissolia > Nissolia schottii. The sequence goes on from QANU01002578.1 coordinate 93,214, forward strand.
TGAACAAGGATGAGGAGACTTGAGGGGCTGTGCTTCGCCTCTTGGAAGGTGGAGGAGGGTGGCAAGAATGCTTGGCTTGAAGCTTGATGTTGGGTGTTCTTGGAGCTTGGCTTGGGGTGTGGTTATGGAGGATTGTAGAAGATGAAGTTCTCTTGTAACTTGGGGGAGGGGTTCAGTTTTTGGAGGGCTGATTGTGAGGGAATTTAGTTGATTTTTAAAATAAATAAAATGTGGTGAATAGTGGGAGGTATGGGCATGGGTATGGGTAAGTGATGTGATTTGGTGAAGTAAGTAAGAAAAGTATGGTGATGGGAATTTGGAAGCACATTTTGGGGAATTATTTTTTGGTCAAAATTCTCCTTCAAAACCGTGCAGCCCTCTTCTTAGCTGCTGAGATTTCATTTTTTCTTTCGGTTCCGGTTCGCTCGTGTTTCATCGTTCGCAGTGTCGGTGCGTCGCGCACGGTCGTCCGAAAAATATTCCGTTTATACCACCTCCGTTCCTCTAATTTCCCCCTACCTAAGGGTATTAATATTTAAAGGTGTTTGTGAATTTTTCTCCGGGGGATTATTTTCACGGACACCTTTTGCGCGTCAGAAAATTCCATCGGCGAACAGCGGCTGCTCGGTTGTCCGCCGAACTTCCTATCGCGACATGTCTTATTTCNATAGTCTACTTAATAATTTCCCATCTTAATTCTCTAATCATGATTAGAAAATTAATTTAATAACTATATTTACTATTATTTCTCTAAGGAAAAATCGGGATGTTACAACAGGTATGTCATTATTTGGTCAAACTGTGTCTTCCTTTGGAATGAGCACAATTCACATAAATAACTCCATACAATCATCCATATAATTTCAATTAAGCTAATTTACATAACAGAGGTTACTTTGGCAACCTGCTATTTCAATTAACTCAATTAAAAATTATTAGAATACATATTAAAACCAATCATGAAAATACCATTAAATATGGATCTTATGATTATTGTTAGGTGCCAAAAGTACGCGATTTCAACTATTGAAAAGGCACCTGTCTGCTTAAGTTT
>QANU01002586.1:0-18363 GCA_003254905.1 Nissolia schottii
GCAAACAACCTAGTGAGCTTTGTTTACTACGTACGAGTAAACAGTTAGCTAGGGTGTTTCAAATATCATTTCTCATCTTCTCCTAAAAACACTCCCAAAACCTTCAAGAAGTTCAAACACATTCTCTTATCCTTCCCCTCTCACCAAAGACCGAAACCCCAGCCCCAAAGTCTCCTCATCTCAGCTTTTCCTTTCCTTTCTTCCACGGCTGGAGGAGCAGCATCGTCCTCTTCATCGTGCACGGTTTCCACCTGGGTGAAAGGAAGCTCAAGCTTTGGGAAGCATCAAGGCTTGCAAGGCTTCACTTCAAGCTCTCATCCACCGCAACCAAACTTTCTACAGGTGGGTAGTATCTTCCCCCTGTCTATGGGATGTTTACTTACATGTATATGTGTGTGTTTAAGTAAGATAAGTTTAGAAATGTATGAAGATAAAGTGCTGTTGTGGTTTGCTGGAAAATATTGTGTTGTTTTGCATGAATATGAATGTCCTGTTATTGCCCAAAGTACGGTGGAACGCGTGGTATGAACGTGAGAAAAAAGTAAGGGAACATGAGAAAAGAGTAAGGGAACATGAGGGAGAGGAAGGGAACAAGAGAAAATGGTCAGGAGCTGGACGCCGAGGTTTCCGCAGAGGGGTACTGAGAGGAGTCTAGAGTAGATGAGCGGGGCAGTGGTGGTACTGGACGGGTCCGTTTGGGGTCCCGGAAGTACGTGAGGAGCACTCGGAGAGTGAGGGAGAGCTAAGGACGGTGCAGGTTAGGGTTCCGAGTAGAATCCCTGTAGGATGTGTCTGTGGTGTCCGCGGAGGATGCCCTAGAGTGGTGAAGTTGAACCCATAGATTCGTTAAGTGTCTCCCTAGAGGGTCCGAGTGGTTAACTAGGGTGCTAAGTACTTACCTGGAGAGTTCTGAGCGAGTCCGCGGAGGACTCCTGAAGGGTGGAGTAAGTTACGTCGGAGAGTTGGAGAATTTCTGAAGTGTTTGAGTGAACGCCAGAAGTAGTAGCAAGAGGGTTCCGCGGAGGAACCCTAGTATGCCTGAGTGGTCCCCTAAGTTCCCAAGTGGCACCAGAGATGGTGTTAGTGTGGGGTTCCGTGGAGGATCCCCCAAGTGTGATGGAAGGTGCGTAGAGTAGCGGAGTGGGCACCAGAGATGGTGTGGCTTGGTCCGCGGATGGACCATGGAGGGTACAAGGAGTTACGTGAGAAGTGTCCAGTAGGCATTAGGAAGGGGTCCAGTGGGGGTTCCGCGTAGGTTCCCCGGAGGAATGAGTGACTCCCTGGAGAGAAGATCGGGTAAGTACCAGTAGCGATCGCCGTAGGGTTCTGCGGAGGTACCCTAGAGTGCCGAGCAGATCACAGAAGTTAGGACTAGCGCCAGTCAGAGTTCCACAACGGGTTTCGCGGAGGTTCCCGAACGCTGAGAGTGGTTCCGACTTCAAGATAACCCACCAAGTAATTAGCATGAAGAAGTCTATGCATCGAGTTTATGATAATATGTGTTTCACTACGTGCCACCGAAAGGTGCTGTGAATGAGTATATGAATACTGAAGTCATGCATGCATCATGAGGATAGCTCGCTAGAAACTATGTTATGACCAATGATTAATGAATGAAGAACATAATGAATGTAAGAACCAGAAAAGGAAAGAAAGATGAAGTGCATGTGATGATGAAGTAAGACGAACGAAAGGACGCTAACCCGGGTAAGCCGGTACGCGGAAGAGAAAGAAAGTAATGGTACCATCTACTTAAAAGATGTGAAGTCCATGCATAGTGCACAAGAGTCGGCTCACAAGGAACGCAGGCATTGTGTACGTCACCATGCTCATAAGGAACGCATGGGGCTCGATCACGTCACCAGGCTCACAAGGAACGCATGGGACACGATCAACTTGCATACATACCTATGTGATTACAGCGTCGCGGTGCCCGACCATGTCACCATGCTCACAAGGAACGCATGGGACAAGGTCACCAGGCATGCGCACACGAGTGGTAAGGTCATAACGGTCAAGGATAGAAAGCACGAGAACTTATTAAGAAAGATTAGTTCCCTGTCACCTAGTAACTAGATAAAGCCGCCTAGGACCTTAGGCAAGAAAATAACTGGTAGGATGTCTAGAAGCATGTCCACGTAGAGATCTCCTGGATGGCCGGAGCATAATTGAGTAAACAAGAGCCCGAGTCATAGTAACCACTGAGAACCTCTGTTCTCACCCCCACTCACTTATGGCTTCAGGAGAGATAGATGTCGTCCCCACCGAGGAAGAGGTAGATCCTACGCAGCAGGTTTAGGACAGTAGATCCTGAGACAGGGGAGGATGCAGAGCTATGGACAGTGCTGGTCGTGAACCATCCCCACCTCTCTGCATTGCACCACCGGTCATTCCAGAGCCTGAGACTTCCGCGGATGGCGAGCCCGTTCCCTACGAGAAGGACGTGGAGGTTGACCCTGTCTCCGTTCGACTCCGACAGCCAGACGTGCCAGTGTCCTCACCACCCGAGGAGGACGCTCTCATCGAGATCTTAGAGGAGGAGGACGAGCCCGAGGAGGAGGATCCGGAGGAGGAGTCCGCGGAGGAGGACCCGGAGGAGGATTCCGAGGAAAAGGACCCAGAAGAGGACCCCGGCGAGGAGGAGCTTGAGCGCGGACTGCCCTGATTCTGACCCTGTCTTCAGATAGCACTTTTTACCCAGTAGCACTAGTTACTGTATATTTTGATATGTTATTATGTTGTGTGGGCTCGTGATATGTACGGCCCCATTTATGTATTGATACAATATTGTTAATATGCAAAAGTATGACATTGACTGGTGGACCCACTTGGTGGTATTTACTTTGTTGGTTATGTATGTATGTGTATGACAGGCGACGTACGTATTTATCGGCTGTACGAATATACGGGACTCAAAATAGTCCAAACGCATGGCTCTAGATTAATTATTATATTATGTTCAAAGAAAAAAAAATGGGTCCCTATTTTCAGTTAACTTAACTATTTTCCTAAGTACATTAGGGACTACCAGTATTCCCACACAGCAGTTAACAACCTAGCAGACGCAGATTATGACTTAAGCATAAGCTGCTAACCTAGGGTGTTACACCTTGCCCAGGAATCCATCATCATTAAGCCAAAATTGGAGCAAAGCAAAGTGGAGCCTTAAGAGGAGCAAGGCCAAGCATTTCAGTGACCAAAGGCACCATCAAGAACTACCACTGTAGCCACCTGTGGGGGACCTTACATGCAAGCCTTGGTACCTCATTAAAAGCATCCAAGGAGCCTCTTTGGAATAGCCAATAACCTTGACAAATTGTCTTAGGAAGTGGGTAATCCGAAACTCCCACTGTCTAAGTGGTTTAATTTGATTGATATGTGATTTTGTTTTGCTTATGATTTTTTTTATGATTTTGCTACTAAGAAAAATAAATTGTGCTCTTATGTTTCAGAGACGTTTAAAGGAAAGTCAGTTTAAGAGAAAATGGGTATTGTAACAACCTAGCTAGCTGTTTACGCGTACGTCGCAGACAATGCTCACTAGGTTGTTATCTGCTTTGGTGGGGATAATACTTAGTCCCATGTATACTTTTAAAAATATTGCTACCCAAAATATGGACCAAATTTAAACTTTCTTTATACGTCACATAGAGTAAATTAGGAGCCTTGTCACGTTAGAGCATACTTGGCGAGCGAAAACATAGCATGCTTAACGATAAGTAAAGATATCATTAGTACTCGCCAAGATAATAAACAACAGTCCTTCATACATTCATAAGCAATATATAAATAGTATTATAAGTATTAAATACAATTATCACCTAGAAGTACAAATACACCTATATCATCTACTAGCTAATCGTCTGATCTTCAGCGGTCTTCCCTTGGGAGGGTTCCTTCTCCTATAGCTCCTCTCCTCATCCCTCGTGTTGCCTGCCCCGCTATGACATCTTCTCTATCCTCAGTGTGCTCACCTAGAACCATAAAGGAGTTGGGGATGAGAACACTGGGTTCTCAGTGGGTTGCCTCTGGTCTCGCTACTTGTATTATACTCAATTATGATTCCGCCGCTCAGGGGGTCTCTAAGTGTCACAGTTATACTACCACCCTACTGATTTTAAGATCCATACTAAGCCTGAGCAGCTTTATCTAAATTACTAGGTGACTGGGGAACCTATTCTTCATTACTAAGTCATCTATTTTCTATCTTACCTCCTAAGTTACACATACTCACATATTTCACATAATCACATAATCACATAATAAGCTTCGGTGCGCGTCCACTTATAACCGTGCCCATTTTAATTATAAGCTTCTTCGCACTTCCACCTATGTACGGTTATATCACTTACAGCACATACTTCAAGCTCAACCCCCCCGTAACGGTGGCCTACCGCGACAGGTGTAACGACTCGATTCTTTCATGTACGAAAAACCGCGGGTTAGCCATCGTGGAAAATCGAAAAGTATTTCGAGGACCCCGAAGGGGGAATTTAATCGGTAAAATCTTCGAATCAGTGGCTGGAGTTAGGATGAGTTGTCTGGGAAATTTTCCAGCGCATCCAGGATAGTTTCGACTCAAACGGAATTCGTTTCGGATACCGGGAAACGCTCGTGGGATTTTTACATACGATAAAACGTTCAAAAGTTCCCGAGTGGTAACTCCCGGGTCGAAGGGAAAAATCAATAGGTCACGACGGTATGCCCAGAATATTTTTAGGGCAACCAAGGTGTGAGAAATTGATTTAAACGCGATCAAACGGGACCAAAACGGCCCTAGAGGGAATTTATCTTCCTTCGGAGATAATTAACTATTTTAGAATAAATAAATAAATAAACAAATAGTAGTAATAATAATAATAATATAATAATAATAATAATAACAAAAGGTAAACAAAAGACAAAGAAAAAGGAAATTAAGAAAAGGAAAAAAGGTTCAGGGCTATAAATAGCCACTTCAGACGTCCTATTCATTTCCTTTTCAAACAAACATAGGTCCCACTCAGGCACATCGCGCAAGCACTTTTGGACTCCGGAAAAATTGTGGGAACTCACCACCGCGAAGGGAAAATTCCCTACTCCAACTCCACCGGACCGCAATCTCCATCCGATGTAGGTAACTTTAGGCCCACTGTCTATGTGGTTTGGTTAATGATTGTTTAAATGCATTTCTGTGTGTGTGACTGAAAAACTGTTTTACAAAAACTATGGGAAATGAGTTAGGGAAGCTAGATTTAGAGGATTTTGAGGTTTGGAAAACATAACTATATGGATTGGATTACTGTAGAAGTGAAAAATGTTACACGGAGCAAACCCTGGAGAATTTGCTCTCTGGGGCAATTTTTTTACTATAGCATTCGATTGAATTCCCACGGATTCGAATGAAAGAAGATTTTGGATTTCAATCGAATACTTGAGGATTTCACTCGAATGCAAGACCGCGACGGATTTCAATCGAATACTTGAGGATTTCAATCGAAGGCTTTCAGCCGATTGAATCCCTAAGGGATTCGATTGAAAGAAGCAATCGAATGCACAGCCTTTAAGCATTTGAATGCCTACTGGAATCTTATGATTTTAAAGGTTCTATGGAATCCAACCTGCATGGTTATGTATGACTTGAGGTAATTTGAGCATGCATCATGAGGAAAGGCCGTCGTAAGAGTTAGGACGACCTTAGATAATTAGACGTTTCCGCTAAAATTTAACGAAGACCATAATTGAACCTTAGGAAATCAAGAAAGGTTAGGAAGGTCCCGACCCCAGTTGGTGCGGTAGACCAAGCTTAAGGAGTCTAGTTATATGATTAGGAATCCCTATTCTCCTGGCAAAGTCGTACAGACACGCCCCTTGCCAATTCAGCAAGACGAATTGGTTATGAGCAACGCAGGTAAAGAGACCTGACCACGATATGTAAGACGGGCATAGGCCCACACATGTAAAATAGGCATAGGTCTGTATAAACTAAGGGGCCCCACTAAAAGAGAAAAAGAGAAACGGATCGAGCCATAGGGCCGATCAAAGCGTATCCACGCCTGATCATTCATAGGTCTGATCCCTCGCCATTCCAGAAAGAGGGGATGGTTGCACTAGTTGCATTCGATGTTTACCTCCTATGAGCCTTACATGGTTAGCTACCATACCGGTAAAGAGCGTCGCCGGGTCGAAGCAATAGTAGCAAAAAGAGGTTGTAGGTCGAGGCCACGGCTACAAAGGTGTAAGGACTAAGTAGGACGCAGCCACAAAGCGCGTAAGAGATTCCCAAGTCCCCTCATGCACTATGTAATTGAATGTATGAACTGATGAATGATGATATGGTGATAACTATGTATGTATAATTGTTTAAGCAATATGTATAACTGTTCATGCATTATGTATCGTCAAGGGAATGTCCCAAGACGAATAGTATGTCTCTAGGAACAACGTACAGTTAACAAGCACGAAGCCCAGGTAATGGCAAGACTAGACACCCAGTTACCTAGTAAAATAGATAAAGCTGCTCAGGATGTAGGTACAAGATAATAACTGGTAGGATTTAGTATTGCATGAAACGTAGAGTTTTCTTGAGTGGCTGGAGAATGCCCGAGTAATTAAAATGTAGTAGCTACGTAGAGTTTCCACTAAGAACGCAGTCGCTCTTATCCCCACTCGTGTATGGCTCCAGCTGACAAGCATGTCGTCACCGCCGCCCAAGGATGTCTGGCTGTTTACGCGTTCTCAGCAGCGCAACTATCAGACCTATACCTTATTGGAGACCAGCACGTTCGCCCCTGCGAACTTCCCGGGGGAGAGTTCAGAGCAGGCACGCCGTAGACTTCGCGGGCCAGGGTCATCGCCCATGCGCCCTATTTGGATAGACGAGCGTCCAGGCAGTAACTCTCGTGATCCGATCCATGTGGACGGAGAGAACGTTCCTCTATCGCCGAGGCCAGAGCTGCCACTGAGGCTAGAGCCGTCGCAGAGGCCTGAGCCAGAGACGGAGCCAGAGCCAGTTAAACCTCCGGTCCGAGGGTGAGGCACGCGTACCACCGCCCACAAGAGCGTCCTTCCCGTGCGACCCCACAGGTTCGTGCCCCGCGAGTTCACAGCCGTGACAGGTATCTCGAGCGAGGACGAGGTGGATCCCGCAGAGCTGGATGAGGATTCCGATGAGTAGGATATCAGGATGCCGCCAGAGATGCAGCTGTAGGAGTATGTAGTACACAAAATGGGTAGCACTCATCCGTGTGCGTAGGGTTTGTTTGCTTGTCTCAGAGTATATATATAGGGAGTATTGTATATACATGTATGAACTGATGCAGAATATGTATGTCCACAGTAGGACAAGGATGCTTGTTATTATAAAAATGTATAATTATGTGTGTGCTATCTGTGGGCCGTATGTGTATTTTCTTCGGGTACTCGCCGTACGCCAGGTATGTACTCGTGCTTCCTTACTTTCTTTTACAGTACACTTATGCGATGTATGATGCATATGGCTCGGTATTTTCATAGTATGATTAAAAGAAGTTTTAAATGGGCTCATTATTTTGTAAACCCTAATTTTATACCAGGATATAGAATCATAAAGGTTCGTAGCACCAGAAGAGAACCACTTAGCCGGAAAGTCTATGACTTAAGCATAGGCCTACTAGCTAGGGTGTTTCATTTGGTATCAGAGCAGTTTGGTCCAATGGAGCCTGAGGACTGAGCCGCACTATGCTTTCAGGCATGAATCCGGTGCACGCTCGACGAGCTGAGATGTGCTGAGTCATTGAAAATCGGTTCTTCCGAGCCTGATCACCTCAGGGTCCGCAGATGTCCATTGAGGCAGGCATGTCGTCCAGAAGGTATGTCGCATGACGTCGCTTACGTTGCTAGGTTTTGCAGGGTTACTTAAGGAACAGGAATGCGAGAAACGAGGTAGGTACCGGAGCTGTGGACGACTCGGATTAGGTCGGCAAGGCAGTGGGAGGAGAAAAGTCAGGCAGAGAGAGGAATTGGGGACCCTTAGGGTAAGAGGATAGTCGGGGATTGGAAGGGAAAGGTGCTCCAAACACTTAAGAGTTCAGGAATCACTCGAATGCCTCATTCGAATGCATAATGCTTCGTATGCATTCGAATGCTAGTAGAAGGCGCATTCGAATGACAGCAGCAAAGTGGTCCAAATTGCAGTACACTTTGCGATTCTGCATTCCGTGATGCTCCGACGCCTCCTCACCTCAGTCCTAATGGTTGAGGGGGATTGAAAGGCAAAGGGTTCGATGGCAAACCTCTCCGATTGCTCGAATTCACCCCTTGGCGGGAGAAATTGCTTGTTATGGATTTTGGTCCATTCAAAGGCGAGTTTGACCGAAACTCCCAACCCCACTTCACCAACTAGTTTGCCCAGGTGCAAGGAAGGTCTTGGACCTGACCCTGAGCCAGTACGGCTAGTTCCTTGACAAATGACCTGTAAAACCCCGTAATGAGGTAAAAGCCTACTTATGAGCGCGATTCCCACACGCTTGGTTAATTCTACCTATGCGACTTCCATTCCACCTCCAATGGGTACATGGAGACCAGCCAAGGGTAAGCCGAGAGTTACTGCCCTGTAAAATGACCATTTTACCCTTGCCCTTTAAACGGAAGGAAATGCCCCCTTAGCTTTGTCTTTCCTTTTTATTTGGTTAATCGTGATTCATATTCTCTTACCCGCACCCGAGACGCTATCCTTAGGTATCGATGGAGCGTGGTAAGTTGTTCGACACCTTAAATTAACCCTTTTTGGACCAAATTGCCCTTAATGGGTGTAAGGGAATTGCGAAGCATACATGCAACTAAAGCTTAATAAGACTTAAACAATTTGCAACAAAATATAAAATTTGTATTGATAATTAGCCGTTAGGTTACAAAATGTAGGAGCCAACCGAACTGATTACACCAAAATTCCCAAAATGCCCCTACCCTTAATACTTACAAGCCATCTGATAAGTAACATATATATAATCCTATACTGCCTATCCCAGTAGCCCTAAGGTGTCTACTCTGCCTCCTCAATGTCCGGAGCCGGATCATCCTCCATAGCGGCCGAAGCAGGGCCTGAAGGTGGAGCGCCGCTTGTGGAACCTCCCGAATGCACCCAGCCTAGGTGCGCGTAGACGGCATCCAAGTCCTGACCTAACCGGAGCATGTTATGGTCAGTCTGTGTTGCCATCTGCTCAAGGCAATCGGCCTGTGCTACTAGCCGCTCTAGATGGCCCGTGTACACGTCCAGCTGCTCGAGTCGGTTGAGACAAGACAAGCCCACGCTCAGAGAGTCTAGCCGGTCATCACCAAGTCCATCTGAGACTGTGAGAGGCCAGGAGCAGGTGTAGGCTCCGCTGAGGTCGAAGCAGCAGCCGCAGGATCAACGGGAGAGGATGGAACGGAAGGTGAAGAGGGTGCAGCCCTTTTTCTTATGCGACTACCCTGAGGCACGTTGTAGGCCAGCTGATGGGCATCGTTCAGGGAGATGTGCATCTTGGCTACACAGCCAGAGTCCACCTTCCAAGTAACCTTGGGAGACCACTTCAATTCCCCTGCAAGCAAGAAACGACGAGCAAAGTTATGGGATTAGGCATTCATCAAGACAATTCATCACCAAAGTCAAAGGCAGAAAGGAAAAGACAAATAACAGAGATACTTACCCTCGAGAGGCACCTGGAAGTACTGGAGGATCTCATTGACCTGAACGCCATAAGGAAGCGCATTTACTCGAATTCGCGCCTGCCTCATATGCTGCATGACGTAGAGGGCCCAGTTGATCTCATGGTGCTCGGCGAGGGCCCACAACACCAAGCAATTGTCGCAGGTCATCACTGCATGGTTCCCATTCCGTGGAACAAGGGTGTGAGTGAGCAGGTAGTGGTAAACCCTCTGCTCCACGGGCAGGCCACTCACTTGCGGCCTATTCTTCGCACTCTTGAGGCTGGAATGGCGAATGGTGTTCAAGGCCATGTCCTCCCCATTCGGAAGGCCAACGGAGTTAAAAGCCCACTCCGACAAGCTCGAAGCGAGGTCATTCCCCACATACGAAAGCTCCAGGACGGCCCCGAATTGTTCCAAGGACATCTCGATCGGCACACCACACACCTCCGATGTCAACACGTTGTCCGTGACGCGCATGTTGCTATAAAAGACTCGGATAAGATGCGGGTACACGGGCTGATTGAAGCACAAAAACCCAGGAGCTCTGCCGCGTCCAGGTAAGCCACAATCTCCTCCGACACCTCTTCGAACGTGGCTTGATCAAAAATTTTTGGTTCCATGATCGTCCGCTCTTTGAAGTTGGCCTCAAAGTTCTGCCATTAGGCTTCGGTAGAGAACCAATGGGGAATGTCGCGTGGAGAGGAAGGACTAGGGTTCTTAGACCTTGAGGGACGGCCAGAGCTTTGGCTCATGGTGGCAGGAGGTTTGGCCTAAACATGGCAGAGGGAGGCAGGTGAGAGATTCGGGTAGAGAACAGGGAGCTATGGAGAAAGGAATTTGGGAGAAAATGAGGAAGGAGGAGGAGAAGGGAAGGCTAGAGCACGAAACAGGGGAGGGAAAATCTCTGGCAATGCTGGTAAAGAGAGGGGAAATTTGGGGCGAGCTCTGCTAGGGTTTCGTTTACGGAAGAGAGGGAGCAAGTGAGAGTAAGAAAACAAAAGGGAAAAAGAAGCGTTTAAAACTACTTCAAGTCGCAGTTCATTCGAATGCAATTCGAAGTTCAATCGAATCCGGAAAGCATTCGAATGCGGTATTCGATTGCCTGATGAACTCTGCAATTCAATCGAGTGAATTACAGTTAGGGATTCGAATGCAGTCCTGTTGGTGAGATTGTAGTGTTTCTAATCTATCCTCAGAGGTCCCGAGTAACGAGGAGTGTCCAGTGTGTCTCAAAACCCTAATTCCCGCAGCATTAGCCTAGGAAACGCAATGACGTCCAAATTTCAGGGGCGAAATTTCAAATAAGGGGGGTAGAATGTAACGACCTGATTCTTTCGTGTACGGAAAACCGCGGGTTAGCCGTCGTGGAAAATCAAAAAGTATTTCGAGGACCCCAAAGGGGGAGTTTAACCGGTAAAATCTTCGAATCAGTGGCCGGAGTTAGGATGTGTTGTCCAGGAAATTTTCCAGCGCATCTGGGAGAGTTTCGACTCAAACGGAATTCGTTTCGGATACCGGGAAACGCTCGTGAGATTTTTGTCCCGGGTCGAAGGGAAAAATCAATGGGTCATGACGGTATGCCCGGAATATTTTTAGGGCAACCGAGGTGTGAGAAATTGATTTAAACGCAATTGAACGGGACCAAAACGGCCCTAAAGGGAATTTATCTTCCTTCGGAGATAATTAACTCTTTTAGAATAAATAAATAAATAGTAATAATAATAATAATATAATAATAATAATAACAAAAGGTAAACAAAAGAAAAAGAAAAAGGAAATTAAGAAAAGGAAAAAGGCTCAGGGCTATAAATAGCCACTTCAGACGTCCTTTTCATTTCCTTTTCACACAAACATAGGTCCCACTCAGGCACATCGCGGAAGCGCTTTCGGACTCCGAAAAAATTGTGGGAACTCACCACCGCGAAGGGAAAATTCTCTACTCCAACTCCACCGGACCGGAATCTCCATCCGATGTGGGTAACTCTAGGCCCACTGTCTATGTGGTTTGTTTAATAATTGTTTAAATGCATTTCTGTGTGCGTGAATGAAAAACTGCTTTACAAAAACTATGGGAAATGAGTTAGGGAAGCTAGATTTAGAGGATTTTGAGGTTTGGAAATCATAACTGTATGGATTGGATTACTGTAGAAGTGAAAAATGTTACGCGGAGCAAACCCTGGCAAATTTGCTCTCTGGGGCGATTTTTTTACTGTAGCATTCGATTGAATTCCTACGAATTCGAATGAAAGAAGATTTTGGATTTTAATCGAATACTTGAGGATTTCACTCGAATGCAAGACCGCGACGGATTTCAATCGAATACTTGAGGATTTCAATCGAATGAAACCCCGAGAAGGTTTTCAGCCGATTGAATCCCTAAGGGATTCGATTGAAAGAAGCAATCGAATGCACAACCTTTAAGCATTCGAATGCCTACTGGAAACTTATGATTTTAAAGGTTCTATGGAATCCAACCTGCATGGTTATGTATGACTTGAGGTAATTTGAGCATGCATCATGAGGAAAGGTCGTCGTAAGAGTTAGGACGACCTTAGATAATTAGACGTTTCCGGTAAAATTTAACGAAGGCCATAATTGAACCTTAGGAAATCAAGAAAGGTTAGGAAGGTCCCGACCCCAGTTGGTGCGGTAGACCAAGGTTAAGGAGTCTAGTTATATGATTAGGAATCCCTATTCTCTTGGCAAGGGGAGTGTACACTCCCCTTGCCAATTCAGCAAGACGAATTGGTTACGAGCAACGCAGGGAAAGAGACCTGACCACGATATGTAAGATGGGCATAGGCCCCACACATGTAAAACAGGCATAGGTCTGTATAAATGAAAGGATGACTAAGGGGCCCCACTAAAAAAGAAAAAGAGAAACGGATCGAGCCATAGGGCCGGTCAAAGCATGTCCACGCCTGATCATTCATAGGTCTGATCCCTCGCCATTCCAGAAAGAGGGGATAGTTGCACTAATTGCATTCGATGTTTACCTCCTATGAGCCTTACATGGTTAGCTACCATACCGGTAAAGAGCGCCACCGGGTCGATGCAATAGTAGCAAAAAGAGGTTGTAGGCTGAGGCCACGGCTACAAAGGTGTAAGGACTACGTAGGACACAGCCACAGAGCGCGTAAGAGATTCCCAAGTCCCCTCATGCACTATGTAATTGAATGTATGAACTGATGAATGATGATATGGTGATAACTATGTATTTATAATTGTTTAAGCATTATGTATAACTGTTCATGCATTATGTATCATCAAGGGAATGTCCCAAGACGAATAGTATGTCTCTAGGAACAACGTACAGTTAACAAGCACGAAGCCCAGGTAATGGCAAGACTAGACACCCAGTCACTTAGTAAAATAGATAAAGCTGCTCAGGGTGTAGGTACAAGATAATAACTAGTAGGATTTAGTATTGCATGAAACGTAGAGTTTTCCTGAGTGGCTGGAGAATGCCCGAGTAATTGAACTGTAGTAGCTACGTAGAGTTTCCACTAACAACGCAGTCGTTCTTATCCCCACTCGTGTATGGCTCCAGCAGACCAGCATGTCGTCACCGCCGCCCAAGGATGTCTGGCTGTTTACGCGCTCTCGGCAGCGCAACTATCGGACCTATACCTTATTGGAGACCAGCACGTTTGCCCCTGCGAACTTCCCGGGGGAGAGTTCAGAGCAGGAACACCGCAAACTTCGCGGGCCAGGGTCATCGCCCATGCGCCCTATTTGGATAGACGAGCGTCCAGGCAGCAGCTCTCGTGATCCGATCCATGTGGATGGAGAGAACGTTCCTCCATCGCCGAGGCCAGAGCTGCCACTGAGGCCAGAGCCGCCGCAGAGGCCCGAGCCGGAGACGGAGCCAGAGCCAATTAAACCTCCGGTCCGAGGGCGAGGCACGCGTACCACCGCCCGCAAGAGCGTCCTTCCTGTGCGACCCCGCAGGTTCGTGCCCCGCAAGTTCACAGCCGTGACAGGTATCTCGAGCGAGGACGAGGTAGATCCTGCAGAGCTGGATGAGGATTCCGATGAGTAGGATATCAGGATGCCGCCAGAGATGCAGCCATAGGAGTATGTAGTACACAAAATGGGTAGTACTCATCCGTGTGCATAGGGTTTGTTTGCTTGTCTCAGAGTATATATATAGGGAGTATTGTATATACATGTATGAACTGATGCAGAATATGTATGTCCACAGTAGGACAAGGATGCTTGTTATTATAAAAATGTATAATTATGTGTGTGCTATCTGTGGGTCGTATGTGTATTTTCTTCGGGTACTCGCCGTACGCCAGGTATGTACTCGTGCTTCCTTACTTTCTTTTACAATACACTTATGCGATGTATGATGCGTATGGCTCGGTATTTTCATAGTATGATTAAAAGAAGTTTTAAATGGGCCCGTTATTTTGTAAACCCTAATTTTATACCCGGATATAGAATCATAAAGGTTCGTAGCACCAGAAGAGAACCACCTAGCCGAAAAGTCTATGACTTAAGCATAGGCCTACTAGCTAGGGTGTTTCATTTGGTATCAGAGCAGTTTGGTCCAATGGAGCCTGAGGACTGAGCCGCACTATGCTTTCAGGCATGAATCCGGTGCACGCTCGACGAGCTGAGATGTGCTGAGTCATTGAACATCGGTTCCTTCGAGCCTGATCACCTCAGGGTCCGCAGATGTCCATTGAGGCAGGCATGTCGCCCGGAATCGCACGACGTCGCTTACGTTGCTAGGTTTTGCAGGGTTACTTAAGGAACAGAAATGCGAGAAACGAGGTAGGTACCGGAGCTGTGGACGACTCGGATTAGGTCGGCAAGGCAGTGGGAGGAGAAAAGTCAGGCAGAGAGAGGAATTGGGGACCCTTAGGGTAAGAGGATAGTCGGGGATTGGAAGGGAAAGGTGCTCCAAACACTTAAGAGAAAATTTTAGGAATCACTCGAATGCCTCATTCGAATGCTTTGTATGCATTCGAATGCTAGCAGAAGGCGTGATAAGTGCCCAAAACATATAATTTTCAACATTCAAAATGGCACTTATTCTCACATATTTTAAACAATTATCTAATTAAATCTTTATATTTTGTAGGTTTTAAATATGTTTTGATAAAAGGATGCAAGCATAATTTATGAAGAATAATCCCATGAAGAAGGGAAGAAAAGGGCAGAATTGGAAAAGAGCTTAAAAAGAAGATTCTGGACGAAGGCGTCGCTCAGCGAAGGACGTGCATCGCTCAGCGCATAAGGAAGAATCGCTCAGCGATGGAACCTGTATCGCTGAGCGAAAGTACGTCGGCAGCCACTTGCGCCGGTGCAATAAATGCGCCAGCTGGAGCCAGCCTGGCGCCGCCATCCACGTCAGCCGCCGTCCTGCAAAAGCTGCCGAGCATTTAATGAAGACGCGTGACAGTACGATCGCTCAGCGATAAAGCACCGCCGCCCAGCGATTAAGTGTTTATCGCTCAGCGAAGGAACTAAAACCGCTGAGCGATGGACCCCAAATTTTGCCTATAAATAGGGAAGCCGAGACCACATCAAAACCATTCCTTTCCCCCCTCCATTCTTCACTTCTTTTACATATTTTCTTTGTAATTTTGAGCTTAGTTTAGTTTAGGTTAGGTTAGGAACAAAGACGAGGCTTGTGAAGGAGCCGGAGATCGAGGAAGCTAGGCGAAGCCATGGCCATGATAGCGTGAGCACGTGTCATGGTAAGTGCCCAAACCTTGCCTCCGAGATTCTCTTGTAAGATGGGTTCCTAACCCTCTTTTTGTTGGGATTTTGATTACTATTGTAGTTTGCTTGTATCCATGTAACTATTACATATGAATCTATCTTTTTCTTATGATTTGCTTGAATGATTTCATGCCTAATGCTAGTTTTGTTTAGTGTTTTGATTCTTGATTTGGGACTTATTTACATGAACGAAAGTTATGCTAATTAGGTCATAACCAAATTAAAATCAATAATGCTATGCTTAACTAGAACCTAGACTTGAACGTTGTGAACGAAAGTTACAATCATTAGAGTCTGACCTAAATCATTTCATCTAACCTTGTTGCCGTAACTGGAATAAAGGTTAGCCGTTTTAACATCTGGATTAATGCTGGCGTACCTTGTTAAGCTAGTGTGCGAAAGTGACAGTTTAACAAGGGAAACCTGTGATCTTGTCATGCGCGAAAGTGATGACAAGTTAAGAACTGGTGGCGGGCAATCAAACGATAGTTCTATGTAATAAGTAACTGGATGCATGAAACTATGATGTGATTAAAATTCCCAACAAGCTCCGGAACTACCTCTGATTTGTTTCCTATTTTATTTTCCTGTCTTTTATTTATTTAGTCTATTTAAATATAAATCAAATCACAAATCTTTCACCTCATTGTTTAATTAAATGAACTCAAGAATGGTATTTTACAACTCCCTGTGGGATCGACCATACCCTATACTGCAATTGGATTCCTTTTGGAATCTGAAAGCCGTAAAGTAGGTATGTATATATAAATATTTAATTTGAACGACAAAAGCGCATAGAAGCTTTCAACGAGCTTGGCATGGTTGTGACAAAACCTAAGCTGTGTCAAGATCCGAGAAAGTGGTTAAAAAGGCTTTCATCAAATTTGGCGCCGTTGCCGGGGAGTTGCGTCAAAAATACATTGCTTGAGTCTTGTTTAGTTAAGCAATTGTGAATATTGTGAATAGTTTCTATTATCTTAGTTATTATTATTTTGTTACTAATGTTCTTGGCTAGCATGTTCTGTTATTAAGTTTAAACCAGGTTCAACTCCGACCGAGCCGAAGACATAACCCGGAGAAGTAACAAACCTAGCTAAAAACAGGCGTCGAGCTAACGACGTTAAACTAACTCTGCCTGGGAGGCAACCCAGTGTTTTGTGAGTTTTATTATTTTAATAGCTTATTAATTTTAAAGGTTAATTAATTTTAAGGTGTTAAGAACAATCCTTATGAACTATGGTGAAAAAGAAATAAAGATTATTTAAATCTTGTAATTAGGTTTGAAATTTAAAAATGCTAATCCTTTTCAATTAAGCTAAACTCAAAGCATTTTTTATTTTTAAACCTAATGACAGATTTTAAACCTTTTAAGCAATTATTTGAGAAAGGTGCACAAGAGTTACTTAAAAAAGGATTCTTATTTAAAAGAAATTTTAAAGAAAAGAATTTTTCTAAAAGCACCTTAAGATCGACGAAATGTTTTATTTTGAATCCTAAACCGTTGTGGGAAATTCTGTCCACAAGAAGTGGGAAATTCTGTCCACTTAAGCAGGAAGTTCTGTCCGCAAGTTGTAGGAAATTCTGTCTACAAAGGATTCAAAATAAAACCATGATCTCTCTAATGCCACTTGGAAGAAAGGAAGTTTTCTTTGATTGTTTTTGCAGGCCGAAGAACAACCAATGGAGTTTCCTAAAACAACAAAAGAGAGCCACACTTCTAGAGGGCGAAGAGCATGATTCCTAAAGGAGGATGAGCCTCTATCTCCTCAAAGCATTGAAGCAAGATGAAGTAGTCCGAACAACTGCCAAGAAGCTACATCAAGGAGGCTACTTCAAAACAATCACCATAAAACAGGGAGCATTTTAATTTTCTAGCACCTTAATTAATTAATTTCTTTAGTTAGGATATTTTGCTTAAGAACTTGTTTGTTTTAAAAACAAAGTGGTAGTTTATTTTACTTGGTTTGATGCATGAACAAATATATCATGAATTGATCTGTTTCAATATTATCATAGATCTTTGTGAACACATACATAGATATCATAAACATGTTCATATGCATCTATTTATTTGTTTGCATAAGCATAACCTTGAAAATGTTTTGAAATCAAGGAAATAAACCTAAACCAAGTAAGGGAGTGAGCCAAACACTTAAGTGAGATAGAGAGAATCACCATTGTTTTACGCAATTGAATTTGTTTGAGTCTCTAAATTTTGATAATTGTATGGAAATAATAGGAGATGATCAAGGCATGTTGTTCTTTAGAATTTAAACCCCACTTGGCCAAATAAAGCCTACCCTTACTTAGGAACATCCTTTGCACCCCATTTGAGCTCACATGAGAAATTTTTGTTCATTAATCCCCGAACCTAAAAAGAAAAACAATGTTATCCCTTAATATCCGGAATTAAGAGGGCATTTAAAAGTGGATTATGGGCAAAAAGCCAAGTCAGGGGAGGTAAGGGTAAGCCAAAATAGAAGAAATAAAAGATGAAAAGAACAAAAGCAAGAAGTGAAAAAGAACACATTCTATCCCAAAACAAAAAGAAGAAAAAGAAAAAGGGATAGAAGACAAAAGACAATCAAGGAGAAAAGGGGTTCAAAAAGAAAAACGAAAAAGAAAATTGTTGAAAAGAAACAGGCGACAACAAAGGAGTTGGTTTTCATTGCTCTCTTAATTTGGAAAATTTGCATATCCAGAAAAACCAATTTTTCTTTGAAGCCTGGCCCTATTATAACCCTTTAAAGTCCTTTGTGATCCTTGCATGACCATACTTTTGCATTGAATGGTGAGACAGGTAACAAATTTAAATTGTTGGATTCAATGGTGATATTGAGCAAAAACACTCACCCTAAATTGGTCCACTGGCCATAGTGTGCATAAAGATAATTTCCTTGGTGAAAAAGACATTAAATAGAGTGATTTGCTTATGCTATTCAAGTATTCAATGCACTTGACTTGTTCAGGTTCTTCTAT
>QANU01002672.1:0-33896 GCA_003254905.1 Nissolia schottii
TTTTTTTACTCGTACTAAAATCGGTCCAACCCTGACCGATTTCAGTACCAAATCCCACACAACGGTAAATTATTTTCCCCCCCCACATATCAGTAATATCCCTTTACAAATCCCATGCATATGTAAATCCCCCCAGTATCGTTTATGGTTGAGACTAGGAATGAAATTCTTCTTTTTTTTTTCTCAAAAAATAAAAACCAATTGAGATGACTCATTCTCATTGAAAATTGTCTATATAGTTAGTAATGAAAAAAATGTCTTAATTGGTCCCTTAACCAAAAAAATGCCCTAATTGGTCATTGAACATTTCAAATGTTACCTTTGTTAGTCTTTCTATCTGAGAAGCATTGACACGGGACACGGCATGACACGCAACACAATGACACTAATTTTTAAATTTTATAAGACACAGACATGACATATATATATAAAATTAAAAAATTTATAATAATATCTTAATATTTTTATTGATATCAAACTACTACTTTTTAATACTTTTTAAACCCCTTTCAAAATATATGGAACATTTAAGATATTTTCATATGTCAATACATACTAATTTTTTAAGGGTTGATGTTATTATAAATTATTTAGTATTTAAAATATTTTTTTACTTAGACACGACTCAAAAAACTTTTGAATATAGCTCGGACATACTTGGACACGACTAATCATGAATTTTTTATTTGGACACTTTCGGACATGTGTGACACGTGTGTCGAACGAGTGTCTTCATTTGTCAGTGTCTGCGGTGTGTTAGACACAAGAACACGATAATCTTACGAAGTGTCCGTGCTTGCTCTCTATCTTACATGTTCAGGGATTACCAACACTAACATTTGAAATGTTAATGGAACAATTGCGGGTGTTTAGAGATCAATTGAAGACTTTTTTTTTATTGAAGGACTAATATGAACATTGATTTCAGGGACCAATTAGGGTATTCATCCATTAATAATTGGGGGATGGATCGTTTCATGTTAAAAGTGATCATATTTTGTCATGTTAAAAGAGAGAAACACACAGAATTGAATTAAGTCCCCAATTATCATTAATAATTAGGGGATAGATTCTTTTATGTTAAAAATTGTCATATTTTATCATGTTAGAAAAGACGAAGACACTGATAATTGAATTGAGTCCACTTATCCAAATTTTTGTGTCTTTCTCTCTCTTAACATGAGAAATTTGAACATGAAAGAATCCATTCTCCTAATAATTGATGGTTGAAATTGAAATGGATCACTCATATAATCCAGGTTGGTTGTGCACTCTAAAGTTATCCCGAAGCAACCATCCCTCCTCCTTCACCTTTCTTCCTTTTCCCCACCCTCTACTCCCACTTCACCCCAAGCACCTCAAGAGTTGTTCGATAACAATTATGACAACAGCCCAAAAAATCTGGCAAATCGAGAAGCTCTCGAGAGGAGAATCCGTCGAGTCCGCTTTTGGCCTCCTCAATTCCAAAATCTCAATACAAAAATCTCTTGTGTTGCCCTTTGTGGAACCGCTCACGCTTCCCATGCTCTCTATCGATGGGAAACCTTACTTGTAAGTTAGTTGGTTAAGGACAGTTGTTAGTTTGTTACTTGTTAGTTAATGACAGCTGTTAGTTCAATTATTGAACTTGAACTCTTTTATATATACCTGAAGTGAGATCAACATCAATCTATCCATCATTTCCATTGAGTTTCTGTGCGTGTGTGTAATATGGTATCCCAAGTTTTCTTTCGTAGCTTCTGCACTTTCCTTTCTTTTCTCTTGAGTGTTTCTTGAGAAAAATTTTCCCTAAGAATTCTCTCAAGAAAATTTCTCTTTCTCCGCTTATTCAGTTTCTTCGCCATGGAATCTCAATCCCTCAAGGATTTCACCAATCCTTACTCGGATTTGTCCTCTGATGTTTTATCAGCCCCTCGTTCTGCGATTACCGGTCTTCTGCTACTTGCTTCTTTGATCGAATCAATAACATCGTTTCCTCTTGGTTGTTGAACTCAATCTCTAAAGAAATTTCTGCTACCTTGTTCTTTTGTGCAACAACTGTTGTGTTTTGGCAAGACCTTCAAGATCGATTCCAGCAAGGGAATGGCGCTTGCATGTTCGAATTCAAGAAGGAGTTGATGAATGCTCAACAAGGTTCGTTAACAATAACTCAGTACTTTACCAAATTGAAGACTATTTGGACCGAACTCATTGATTATCGTCCTATTATTTCTTGTGATTGGGATGGAACTCGTCAATTGAACCAATTCTTTGACACTGAATATGTGATTTGCATTTTATTGGGACTAAATGATTCTTACTCTACCATGCCTAGTCAAATTCTGCTAGTGGATCCAATTCCATCCATTAACAAATTCCTAGCTTTGATCTTTCAAGAAGAAAAGCAGAAAGCACTAGGTTCTGCCACGGATTCTCAAGTTTCTTTCGCTGTCAAGGCCTCTAAGGATTCTAAATCCAAGCTTGAAAAAGTTGACAATAAACCTAGATTGTACTAACTGTGGAGTTCTTGGTCACACCAAAGACAAGTGTTACAAGATTTTGTACAATCTTTGGATTCAAGAGCAACAAGTCCCGTCACTTGTACTACTCAAAATTTTGTACAATCTTTGGTTGTTTCCAATTCTTATGTTTCTTTACCAAACAATCACAAAGTACTTGTTGAGTCTATTGGTACTATTACATTGCCTAGTTCACTAGTTTTGCATAATGTTCTCTATATCCCTTCTTTCCATATAAACCTCATATCTGTTCCTGCCTTACTTAAATCTCAACCTTATGCCATAATTTTTCATACCAATACTTGCTTCATAAAGAATCTCAACAACTTGAGGGTGATTGGAAGGGTTAATATCCTAGGAGGATGATGTCTTTAATGGAGCTGCTTCCTCAAGTTGTCGTGTTCTCTCTGCAACTAATCCCACTATTAGCTGTAACTTTCATTCCAATAAACATGTACCTCTCATAGTTGATAGCCCTTTTGTTATTAAACACAATGTACATGTTGTTTCTTCTCATATATGGAATACTCGTTTGGCACATCTATCAAATAAATTTCTACAATAAGTTTCCCATTCCCTACGTTTACTTACTGTTTCTAATTCTGATGCAGATACTTATTCTGTTTGTCCTTTGGCTAAAACGAGAAAATTACATTTTCCTAGTAATAAATACATTTCTGATTCTGTGTTTGAACTCATACATTGTGACACACGGGGTCCATTTCAAACCTCCACTTATCTTGGCCAAAGATATTTTTTAACTATAGTTGAGGACAATACTAGGTTCATCTGGACTTTTTTGGTGAAGTGTAAATATGAGGCAGCTAATATTCTGGAAAAGTTTATTTTGTTTGTTGAGACAATTTGACAAATTCATTAAGCAGGTCAAAAGTGATAATGTAAAGGAATTGGCTCTTACATCCTTTCTCCAGTCCAAAGGAATAGTGCATCAGTTATCATGTGTAAAAAGGCCACAACAGAATGTTGTGGAGCGTAAGCATCAACATTTGTTAAATGTAGCAAGAGCCTCCTTTTTCCAATCCAAGGTTCCGCCAATCTTTTGGGGAGATTTCCTCAACACTGCCACTTTTCTCATTAATAGGACACCTGTCAGGATTCTGCAGTATCATTCTCCTTGTGAGAAATTATATTCCAAGGCCCTTGATTACAACCTCTTAAGAGTCTTTGGTTGCCTATGTTTTGCATCAACCCTATCTGCAAATAGGTCTAAATTTGCACCAAGAGTAGTGTCTGCCGTCTTTATGGGATATCCAAGTGGTTATAAAGGCTATAGGTTATACTTTGGAAATCATAAAATTTTTCATATCCTGAGATGTTCAATTCCATGAGCATATTTTTCCCTTTCACCTGTCCCAACATTCTCATGTCCCAGACATGTTTCCTAATGTGGTCTTCCCATTGCCACAACCTCTTCCTGATAACATTCCAGCTCCTACAATTCCATTGCCAGAACACATACCTGCTGATCCTCTGCTTCCTAATGTTCCTACTATTAGGAGATCCTCTAGACACACCAATCCACCTCCATATCTAGCTTACTGCCACTGCAATTATTCTTCTACACCTCATTCCTTATCCAAACACTTCACATATGCCAACCTTAATCCTAATTACCAAGAATTTCTCCTTAATGTTGATGCAATTCCAGAACCTGCATTTATTCATCAGGCAGTCAAATACCCTGAATGGAAAGAAGCTATTAATGAGGAAATCAGGGCTATGCAAGATAATCATACTTGGGATTTGGTCCTTCTGCCACTTGGTAAACACAAAATTGGTTGTCGTTGGGTGTATAAGATCAAACATATAAGATCAATATCAATCTATCCATCATTTTCATTCAATTTCTGTGCGTGTAATAGAAATGGTAACAGAAGAGAAGGCGACCCCTCCATTGTGCGTGGAGCTCATGCGCAGAACTCTCGGCCTCCGGTTCGAGCCTTCTACACCGATTCCATGGCCAATAGCCTTTTGCTCCAGATTTTTGATCCTCCTTGGTCCTCAGGTCCTATTTCTCCCTCACTTCATTTTCGTGTGTATCTATTTGTGTGTGTGGGGTTTTTTTTTTTTTTTTTTTTTNTTGCCTTTGAATTCGATTTGGAATGGATAATTATGGTGGAACTTCAATTTTTTGTTGCTCAACTTTACCGAAGTTGGAGAGTGGGGAGAATGTGGGGAAGTGTAAAGAAGGGCAAAAGTAGTAGGGATGGGTTGTTCGGGGAAGATTTTACAATGCTCAGTCACCACATGTACTTAACCAGTGCACCACGGATTTGGCCATTAGAGAAAAATACCAATTCAATTGGATCCTCAGATTTAACCTTGTATGGAATCTATGGATGCTATTGAATTTTGTTACAATGGTTGTTGCGTGGTGAAGGTGTGAAGTTGTTTGTCTGACTGAAGTTTAGCTTTACTAATTCAATATTAAATAATGTAATTACTAGTTATGTCTTACGGTCCAGCAATTGGGAGATGGGCCCAATGGGCCCAACAGTGAAGCACCTCCTACATTGGGCAAGAGAGTGAACCGAAGGCCCAAAGCCTTGGAGGATTATGACCTCACCTCTTGAACAAACCTCAGCAGCAACAGGAATTGTTGTTATGCTGTTTTGGTGACTCATCATAGGATTAGTACTATCCTTTTCCTTATTTTCAGCTACTTGCCAACTTGAATTCCCTAAATTGCACAACACTGATCCTCTTGTATTTAGCCGTTTATGGCTCTCAAAATATGCAGACAATGATATTGATTTTTTTTTTTTTTCTACATTCTGTTATTACTTTCTTTTGCACTGGTAGTCATACGTATCATGTGGTGCTTTCATTTTAAACACTCACTCCCATATGTCTTATACCCCAACCTCTAATTCTTTCCCCTGCACAATGGAGGCTGTTATCGCCACTCTCTCAAGACGGCTTGAAAAAGCTCTCCACCGCCTTGCTTCTATAGAATCACTCAGCCTTCCCCCCGCACCACCACCACCCCGAACCCCAACTTACTCACCACCAACCCGTCATCTTCGCCTTGAGGTACCCCGTTTCGATGGCTCAGTTGCTATTGGCTGGTTGTTTAAAATCAACCAAGTGTTTAACTTTCACCACACTCCCATAGAACAACGACTTACCATCTCTTCTTCTACTTTGATGGTGACGCCTTAGCTTGGTTCCAGTGGATGCACGCCAATCACCAACTCACTTCTTGGTCGCAGTTCATCTTGGCACTACAAGCCCGTTTCGCTCCTTCATACGATGATCGTAATGGTTCCCTTTTCAAGCTGCGCCAAATAGATTCGGTAATGGAATACTAAGCAAAATTTGATGCTCTGGCTAACCATGTTGTGGGCTTTCCTCCACACTTCTTCCTTTCTTGCTTTATCTTCTGATTGAAACCGGAAATCCGGCGTGACACCCTCCTCCCTACTTCTCTTCCTCAAGCTATTGGCCTAGCTCTGCTCTATGAACAAAAATACTTAAAGCCTACCTAGCCTCACGTCCCAAACACACACCAACACCTCCACCCGCTCCACCCGCCCATGCAACTCCAAAACCTGCAAACACCACCCTTCCCATTAAACGCCTTTCACCTTTACAAATGCAAGCTCGTTGCGAAAAAGGCCTTTGTTACAACTGTGATGAACTCTTCCACCTTGGCTACAAATGTAAACCTAAATTTTTTTTTTTTGCTCAATGCCAATAAAACACCCCTGCTAGCTACTTACCCGTAGTAGTACACAATGCTCACNTATAACCGTCATGGCGTTTAAGGCTGAACTGTGGTCCTGTTGCTCTCCGGAACATCTTGACGACAAGGTTTGAAATCTCTAGGTGACGCCTCCTTCTTCTTAGTGCCTTAGACTTGTCCTCCTAGAACCATAAGTGAGTAGGGGTGAGAACATAGCGTCCTCAGTGGGAATCCTTGGGCATAACTATCCATTTTCTTCTCAAGTATGATTCCGCCGCTCAGGGGTCTCTAGGTATCATAACATACTAAATCCCTACTTATTATTATCCATGCTAGTCCTGAACAGCTTTACCTAATTATTAAGTGATTGGGGAATTCTAATCTTTTATTACCTATAAGGTCTTTGTGCCTTCCAACTTACTCGTTTGAGTATCGCGACACTGAATCGCGTCCTCACGTAACCTCATAGCGTAAATCACTCGTTCCATTTACATACATATACCTACATTCCTATATCCATCGTACTCACGTGATACCTAACCAATCATATCTTTCTGATCATAATACATGCTATCTTTATCATACCTTCTCTGTCATAGCTTATCATATTTTTATCCTACCTTTCTTATCTTAGCTTATCATATCTTTATCATATTTTTCTTATCTTAGCTTATCATATATTTCTTGCAGACCTCAAACCATGCAACCCGCAACCCCATCTGTAATTGCAGAAGCAAATCACGCAAATTATGTGATGCAGCAGCGGCAATCACAGCGTCTGCGATTACAGCAGTGGCTGCCGCGAATTGTAACATCCCGATTTTTTTTCCTTACAAATATTTCGCATGATAAATACATAATAATAAATTAATAAGATTGAAAATTTTAATCATTAACTGTAATCTTTAAAATATTAGCTAAAAATAGTAATTAGACGATTTTGCGGAGCCATGTGAAGTACGAATCGATTCCCGGTTACTATTGAAATTTAATTACGACTCAAAGGAGTCTGTAAAATACACTAATATAAAAATAAATTTAAGAATTTCCAAATAAAATTAAATAAGTAATAAGGAAAATTTAGTAGGTTATAACGGTATGTCCGAAATATTTTTAGGACAATCGTACATGAACAATTAAGAACAAAACGCGATCAAGCATAATTAAAATTGATCATGTGGTCATGGTTCTTAATTAAGCCACGTAGGGCTGTTCCCCACTGTGAGAAAAAGAAACAGATAAGAAAGAAACAAAAAGAAAAAAAAAATGAAAGAAAGCTAACTGAGGCGGCATAAGCCACCGCCTCAGGTTATCTATATATACATAATACATATAAGGCCTTCGAAGGCCAGGAGCAGCACCCCAAAATTCATAATTTCATACTACTAAATTTATTTCTGCTCTGTTCGTGTGCTCTGCGGTCACGCCGTTGAATTTAGAAAAAATAGCACGATCGCCCCAAGGTTTGCGGGAGTCTTTTCTCGCAGTTTTTCCGAACGCCTGAAAAGTGGGTAAACCGTTCTAACCACTGGCTATGTGGTTCTAAGATGTTTAATGATGTTTGTAATATGTTTTGTGATAGATTAAGTTAGGTTTATTTGTTTGATAATATTCTTGATGACTATAAATGATTATGCTTGATTATGGAGATATATGCATGATTGATGATTTATAAACTAATTGGTAGGAATATAATTGGATTTATGAGTGATAAATTAAATTAAACTAGACTAATCTATACTTTAATGATCTATGCATGCCTATGTGGTTTGAGGAAATAATCTATGTCATATGATTATGTTTTATGTGATTATGTTGGATTATGGAAGCCTAGGTATATGATGTTGCTTGTAGAAGAAATGTTTAGAAATATGATAGGAATGATTATGAGCTATGGGATTATATTCCTTATGATGTGACATATTATATGATAAATACCTAGGAAGTTGCTTATGATGAGGGTTGTGCTATGTTTTGGGTTAGAATAAGTTAGGTTTTAATTGCTAAATGATGTTCTTGAAGGTTTTTGTCGATTATACTTGTATCTGGAAGTTTCTGCAGGTCTGATAATTTATTGGAATAATTGTTAGAATTAGGTTGGGTTATGTTTATGAAGATGATGAAATGAGCTATTAAGTTATATTGGCTGTAGATATGATTGTTTTGAAGATGATGAATTGTGTTGATCATATATGTGAATGTTTGATGAGGGGTAGAATAATGTTTCAAGAGTTAGAGCATTCGACCACAGGAGAGTCGAGGTATGAAGACACTAGGCCACAGTAGAGTCTGAGTGTACGGGGTGTTCACGACCACAGAAGAGTCAGGGATACCTTAGAGATGAGCCGAGTCCGAGGAGTTCTCTCGACCACAGTAGAGTCGGAGAGTCCCTTGGCCACAGCAGAGTTCGGGGAGGTCCAGTCACAGTAGAGTTTGGAACGCTCTTAGGACGAGGTAAGTCTCACAGAGTTTTATTAGGGTCCGACCACAGTAGAGTCGAGGCTCAAAGAGTAGCAAGTCCGCAGAGTTCTCCTAACCACAGTAGAGTTGGGATGATTATGACGAGGTACGGGTTAGGGTCCCCGTCCACAGAAGAAGCTGGGAACTACTCCTATTCCTCATGCATGAGAATGAACGATATATAGGGAATGAAGGTGAATGAGGCACATGTGAAATGAACGATGTATGTATGAATGGCAACTTGTTCCCTAAAGATTAGGATAGAGGATAGATGACATAGATAAGTAAAGATTAGGTTCCATCAATCACGTAGTAATGTAAGTAGCTGCTCAGGACTAGGTGGAATGTTAATAACAAGTAGGGATATAGTATAATTGTGACATCTAGAGACCCCTGAGCGGCGGAATCATAATTGAGAATAAAACGATTAACAACGCCTAAGGTTTCCCACTGAGAACGCAGAGTTCTCACACCCGCTCCTTTATGATTCTACGTAAGCATGACAGGACTTCAGCTTGATGTACGCAGCGGCGGCCTCGAAGACGAGAAATCAAGGAATATGATAGCAAGAACTAGACTAAGGAGGATACAATCCATGTATTGTACTGCTATGAAAACTTATGTTATGTATTAACTAAGATATTAGCTATGTAAATGTTGTGATTATATGCTATGGACCACTTGCCTGCTTATTGTTTGTCGTTGTTATATTAGAACAATTACTAGTATAGTATCAAGTTTTAACGCTTGCATTATAAATTCTATCTGACGCGCACGGCTCATATTTTATAACATATATATAGAAAGGAAAAAGTTTCAAAATGGTCCATATTTTCTAAGTAAGAAATAATTTCAAAGCTAAAGTAGGGGCTAAAAGTAACTCCAACCAAAGCAGATAACAACCTAGTGAGCATTGTTTACGACGTACGGGTAAACAGTTAGCTAGGGTGTTACACGAATCATGGCGGTAATCGCAGCGCCAATCACGGCAGCAAGTGTAAATTAGGGTTAAAACCAAATTCCCAAATTAACAATTTTAGGGTTCATAAAATTTGGAAAAATTGAATAGATAATTATCAACATACGATAATGCAGCAGAAACTAGAATCACAAATTTCAACTTTCCAAATCATCCAAAAGAAAACACAAATCCTAATAACCTGTCAATGATGCAAGGCTCTAATACCACTTGTTGGAATTTCATAATCTACATCACTCCAGATTACTAAAGATTATAGGATTAGATAATGAATATAGGATTTAACAAATCCTGTATCCATAGCTAAGCGATAGAAATCCCTTTGTACAACTGATGCACGAACGAGCGTTGGTTCAGTGGCCTTCCTCAACCAAATCTCCTGAGTTCTTGAGGTTTCTCTTCTTGTGGGTAAAAGCGAAACAGGTTTTCTGATTTGGTGTATTGGGGACCATAACCATTCCTACGTATTTAAACTCACCAGGGTTCCCATTATACCCTGATGGGCCAATACTGGCATCTACCCATTTGGACCCACATTCGGTTTTCTTTAAGTCTAACAAGGCCTTTAACCAAATAATTAGATCACCAAATTGAGCCATATATGATAAATAACTAATATAATCGTCAACGAATATGAGCCCACAAATATTGAAAATTTAAATTTCCAACATTATTTTGATCCTGAATCAACGACTGAAATGGATACTATGATGGCTTACAATGACGACAGGTCAATGGAGTCAAACGTTTGTGTATAATGGCGTCTGTTTTGGAGCTTCGGTCCATGCATTAGGGCGTTCAGGTACTATAAACCAATGGGACACACTTGTACGAAAAATACGAATGGAAATTGTTAATGGTATCTTCACAAGACAAAAATCAGAATATAATTCAAATTGCTTTTGCTATTGTCGAAGGTGAAACAAAAGAAGCATGTTATTTTTTCTTGTCACATTTGCGCACTGTTTTAGGCAATTTGGACGGAGGCATTGGCTTGATATCTGATCACTGAGTCAATTAAAGTGTAACATCCCAATTTTTTTTCCTTACAAATATTTCGCATGATAAATACATAAGAATAAATTAATCAGATTGAAAAATTTAATCATTAACTGTAATCTTTAAAATATTAGCTAAAAATAGTAATTGGGCGATTTTGCGGAGCCATGTGAAGTACGAATCGATTCCCGGTTACTATTGAAATTTAATTACGACTCAAAGGAGTCTGTAAAATACACTAATATGAAAATAAATTTAAGAATTTCCAAATAAAATTAAATAAGTAATAAGGAAAATTTAGTAGGTTATAACGGTATGTCCGAAATATTTTTAGGACAACCGTACACGAACAATTAAGAACAAAACGCGATCAAACATAATTAAAATTAATCATGTGGTCATGGTTCTTTATTAAGCCACGTAGGGCTGTTCCCCACCGTGAGAAAAAGAAACAGATAAGAAAGAAACAAATGAAAAAAAAAAAAAAAGAGTACATATATATACATGTAACATATTATAATATAATATAATAATAATATAATATATTAACAAAAGAAAAAAAAAATGAAAGAAAGCTAACTGAGGCGGCATAAGCCACCGCCTCAGGTTATCTATATATACATAATACATATAAGGCCTTCGAAGGCCAAGAGCAGCACCCCAAAATTCATAATTTTATACTACTAAATTTATTTTTGCTCTGTTCGTGTGCTCTGCGGTCACGCCGTTGAATTCAGAAAAAATAGCTATTCGCGGGAGTCTTTTCTCGCAGTTTTTCCGAACGCCTGAAAAGTGGGTAAACCGTTCTAACCACTGGCTATGTGGTTCTAAGATGTTTAATGATGTTTGTAATATGTTTTGTGATAGATTATGTTAGGTTTATTTGTTTGATAATATTCTTGATGACTATAAATGATTATGCTTGATTATGGAGATATATGCATGATTGATGATTTATGAACTAATTGGTAGGAATATAATTGGATTTATGAGTGATAAATTAAATTAAACTAGACTAATCTATACTTTAATGATCTATGCATGCCTATGTGGTTTGAGGAAATAATCTATGTCATATGATTATGTTCTATGTGATTATGTTGGATTATGGAAGCCTAGGTGTATGATGTTGCCTGTAGAAGAAATGTTTAGAAATATGATAGGAATGATTATGAGCTATGGGATTATATTCCTTATGATGTGACATATTATATGATAAATACCTAGGAAGTTGCTTATGATGAGGGTTATGCTATGTTTTGGGTTAGAATAAGTTAGGTTTTAATTGCTAAATGATGTTCTTGAAGGTTTTTGTCGATTATACTTGTATCTGGAAGTTTCTGCAGGTCTGATAATTTATTGGAATAATTGTTAGAATTAGGTTGGGTTATGTTTATGAAGATGATGAAATGAGCTATTAAGTTATATTGGCTGTAGATATGATTGCTTTAAAGATGATGAATTGTGTTGATCATATATGTGAATGTTTGATGAGGGGTAGAATAATGTTTCAAGAGTTAGAGCATTCGACCACAGGAGAGTCGAGGTATGAAGACACTAGGCCACAGTAGAGTCTGAGTGTACGGGGTGTTCCCGATCACAGAAGAGTCAGGGATACCTTAGAGATGAGCCGAGTCCGAGGAGTTTTCTCGACCACAGTAGAGTCGGAGAGTCCCTTGGCCACAGCAGAGTCCGGGGAGGTCCAGTCACAGTAGAGTTTGGAACGCTCTTAGGACGAGGTAAGTCTTACAGAGTTTTATTAAGGTCCGACCACAGTAGAGTCGAGGCTCAAAGAGTAGCAAGTCCGCAGAGTTCTCCTAACCACAGTAGAGTTGTGATGATCATGACGAGGTACGGGTTAGGGTCCCCGTCCACAGAAGAATCTGGGAACTACTCCTATTCCTCATGCATGAGAATGAACGATATATAGGGAATGAAGGTGAATGAGGCACATGCGAAATGAACGATGTATGTATGAATGGCAACTTGTTCCCTAAAGATTAGGACAGAGAATAGATGACATAGATAAGTAAAGATTAGGTTCCATCAATCACGTAGTAATGTAAGTAGCTGCTCAGGACTAGGTGGAATGTTAATAACAAGTAGGGATATAGTATAACTATGACATCTAGAGACCCCTGAGCGGCGGAATCATAATTGAGAATAAAACGATTAGCAACGACTAAGGTTTTTCCACTGAGAACGCAGAGTTCTCACACCCGCTCCTTTATGATTCTAGGTAAGCATGACAGGACTTCAGCTTGATGTACGCAGCGGCGGCCTCGAAGGCGAGAAATCAAGGAATATGATAGCAAGAACTAGACTAAGGAGGATACAATCCATGTATTGTACTGCTATGAAAACTTATGTTATGTATTAACTAAGATATTAGCTATGTAAATATTGTGATTATATGCTATGGACCACTTGCCTGCTTATTGTTTGTCATTGTTATATTAGAACAATTACTAGTATAGTATCAAGTTTTAACGCTTGCATTATAAATTCTATCTGACGCGCACGGCTCATATTTTATAACATATATATAGAAAGGAAAAAGTTTCAAAATGGTCCATATTTTCTAAGTAAGAAATAATTTCAAAGCTAAAGTAGGGGCTAAAAGTAACCCCAACCAAAGCAGATAACAACCTAGTGAGCATTGTTTACAACGTACGGGTAAACAGTTAGCTAGGGTGTTACATAAAGCAACAATACGACAAATGAGTGGTCAGTGGGCATTCCATTAATACTACATCAGATATATTGCACAAAATTTTTGGAGACACTTCAAGAACAAGTTTCTACCAAACCTTGTCATGAGTATTAGTAAGTTACATTTGTTGTTATTTTGTTTGTACTTGTGAATACTTGGTGCTTTCATCCTAATTGAATGATAATATAATTCTACTTTGCACAAGTATAATTATGTATAATTTTGATATCAAATAAAAATTGCAAAATAAAAATAACTTTATAAAATGTCAAAGAATCGGCACTTTTCAAGGAGAGCGTAAAACATTTTATTTATTTCACGTTGCATAAAATGATTCAAAAATTAATTTTACAAAAATATAACAAATAGAAAAATTTACCCTTTGAGTAAGAATTGCCCTCAAAATATGTTGTCAAGAATCCATTATTTTATCCAGTTCCACCATTTTAGTATTTTTATGTGTACAACTACTACTAAAAAATTTAAATATAAAGAAGTTAAAGAAGAGGATAAAGAGTAGGGTGAATATGAGAGTTGGGGGGTGTGGGTTCTGCTGAGCTCCCCCCCTCTATTTATACCAATCCGGAGTTTCCCAACTAGGGGTAAACATGGGTTGAACCCAACCCGCCAATCCGACCCGCTTGGGTCGGGTTGAGTCGGATCGGCGGGTCAGACCCAACGAACCCGCTATATTATGTGAGTCGAGTCTCGGGTTACTATTTCTCAACCCGACCCGACCCGCCTACCCACCTATATATATATATATATATATATATATATATATAT
The DNA here is from genome assembly GCA_003254905.1 of Nissolia schottii. Taxonomy (NCBI): domain Eukaryota; kingdom Viridiplantae; phylum Streptophyta; class Magnoliopsida; order Fabales; family Fabaceae; genus Nissolia; species Nissolia schottii. The sequence goes on from QANU01002672.1 coordinate 14,142, forward strand.
ATATATTACATTAATTTATTAAACCAACAATTTTGTTTTCCCATTTCAGTCTTCACTCTTCAGAAATCGAAAATCCCAAAAGGTGAGAAAAGTGAAAACCTTGCTGTTGCTACGCGTCTTCCTTGCTGTTCGTCTTCCTCCCTGCGCTGCCGCCACGTCTTCCTTGCTGTTCATCTTCCTCGTTGCGCTGCCGCCACTGCGTTGGCTGCTTCGTCTTCCTTGTTGCGACGCCGCCGCTGCATCTTCCACTTCGTCTTCCTTGCTAGATTTGAAAACGAGGATCAATACTAGATCTGAAAAAACCAACAGATCTGTTGTCCGACCTCGACAATCGCTACGTCAAAAGGTGGACGACGTTCGTGAAGACCCTGCCTGAATCACGCTCGGAGAGGGGCGAGCACGGTAGCTGAAGTGGAGTGCTGGCGTGCATCTTCCTCGCCGCCCACCACCGATGAACATGGAGCACTGCTCGGCGAAGTCTTCAACCGTGGCGGTGAGGGAGGTTGGGGAATGAGAGGTCCAGAAGTGAGAGAGGAGAGTATAAATTAGTGAGGAGAACAAATTGTAAAATAATATAGTAATAAATTTATTGTAAAAGAAATAATTTTTTTTTAAAAAATTATTTTTTTAAAAAAAAAAGGAGGGCGGGTCACCCGCCGACCGACCCAAACCTACTCGATCCGGGCGGATGGCGAGTCTGGCGGGTACCCATAAAAAAATCGTATTTTTTACTCGACCCGACCCGCCCGCCGGAAGTCGGGTCGGGTCTGTGACACGGGCGGGTCCTACCCGACCCGAGTGCACCTCTGTTCCCAACTATCACCATTATAGCAAAACTCGTTTGTGGTCTATACAAAGCAATCTTTTAGACCTAAAATTAGAATTTCAAAATCCGATTTCAATCAGTCTCATCATGTCTTCTCTTGTGACTCTTGGCGCATTCAGCTAAGCTCTGAAATCAGCTTCTGCTGTGCCAATTTCAGCTTCGTGTCAAGCACGTCTCATTTGGGCAATTTTCAATGCAGACCCCTCACTTTTTTCTTTTTTTTTTGAAATCGGTAAAACTATTTTTTACTTTAAAAAAATGGCCAAGACATGTAAATTTTTAAAAGGTCCCGATCTTACAAAATTATACGTGGGACCATATATAATGACAAAAAATCAACCGCGGGTTAAGAATTTCCTTACACTGGTACAATCATCGCCAGCATAAAAATAGCAAGGTCCACCAAATTAGATGCTTCTATATATAAACATGTAGAAAACTTTTCTGCCCCCTCAAAAGGATGTAAAGTCTTCACCCTTCAAGACTGGTTGTCTCCAGCTGTAAGATTGTGGGACCATTAGATTTGGAAAATTCAACCCACATACGATGAGACCGCAGAAATAGAAAGCCCTTGGTATGAGGTTAAGATATGATTTCATAAGGGAATCAAACCACCCCTCCACTCAGCCTAACCATGAAGGAACCCCACATGACAGAGTCATGCAATTATGTTATTAGCTTTGTAGTTCATCTCTTCTTCTTCCATTTAACCACTTGTGGTTCAATTAATGTCCCGTCGTATAAAATCCTCCTCAATTGTGGTTCTACGGGAGCATCGTCATATAATGGAGAAAACTGGATTGGAGACGTTGGGTCTAGTTTCTTGCCTCAAGCATATGACAAGAGTTCTTCTACTGTCTTGGTGTCAAACCAAGAGTCTGGAGTGCCCATAATCCCATACTCAACAGCAAGAATAATTAATTCTCCACTCACATACTCTTTCTCCTTCTCCCCTAGCCTCATGTTCATTCGTATATACTTCATATCAACTTCATATTTGATGATGAACCCCTCCAAGGCCTATTTTTCTGTTGAAGCAGGTCCTTACACTCTTTTAAATGGTTTCAGTCCTTCCCTGGCTGCACAAGAGCTCAACTCAGCCCATTTCACCAAGGATTTCTTAGTCAATGTCAGGGAAGATAAAGTAAACATAACTATCACTCCATCTCCCCTAATTTCCAATGCATTTGCCTTTATAAATGGCATTGAGATCTTCTCAGTTCCCCCTCCTACATACTTTAATGGTTCCAGGGTTCATGCTCCTTACCTTGAGCATCATGAGCCATTCAATATTAATGATGAGTATGCTCTTGAGATGCTGTACAGGGTTACTGTGGTTGGCACTGAAAATGCATTTGGCTTATGGGTGGAAGATTCAAGTTACTTATCTGGTTCAAACTATGGAAGTGTCCTCAACAATAAAATTCGTCCTCTATCCATTTCTTACAACACTTCCACATCATATGATTTCAATTATTCAGCACCTGAGGATTTATATTGGACTGCCAGGACAATGGGCAGCAATGGAGATGCCAACATGAGGTACAATTTGACATGGTCATTCCCGGTTGATTCTGGATTCAAATACCTCGTTCGGCTTCATTTCTGCGAGATCTCCATGGAGGTAACACAGGTCAATCAGAGGGTGTTCAAGGTGTACATCAACAACAAAATAGCAGAGGAGAGGATGGATTTGGTTGCTTTGGCCGGTGCTCCATTTGTTGCTTTATACAGAGACTATGCTGTTACGGTTCCCATGGGAAGTGAGAGGAGGCAAAATTTGTCGATTGCACTACACCCCAGCATGGAGTCAAAACCTACGTATGCTGATGCAATAATGAACGGCGTTGAGATTATCAAGTTGAGTGGTAGCAATTTTAATCTTGCATCAAGTTTCCCACTGAAAGAGGAGCAAAAGAAGAAGAAAGTTTCACTTGCCATTGTTCTTGCTGGTACTTTCGGTGCCACTTTGGGACTGTTTGCTGCTTTTTTCATTGTTATCAGCAGAGCTTGGAAGAAACAAAAGTGGGGAAATTTTCGTGTACTCCCCTTAAGTTCTACTGGTAAAGGTCACAAAAGTATGCAAGTAACAGTGACCTCAGGTACAACATTGGCAGAGATCAGCATAGCCACCAGCAACTTCAGCGAAGATCTTGTGATTGGGGAGGGAGGCTTTGGGAAGGTGTACAAAGGCGCAATCCATGATGGAGCCACTCTCGTGGCGATAAAGCGCTGCAATCCTAGTTCCCGCCAAGGATTTAAGGAGTTTCAGAATGAGGTCAATTGTTTCTCATTTTGTCACTTGAATCTAGTGTCTCTAATAGGCCACTGCCAAGAGGACAACGAATTGATACTCGTCTATGAATACATGGCTAATGGCTCTCTTCGCGATCATTTGTACAAGAATCAGAAGCAGCCACTTCCTTGGAATCAACGACTGAAGATTTGTGTCGGTGCAGCTCGAGGTCTACATTACCTGCATACAGGCACAGGGCACCGAATCATTCACCGCGATATCAAGTCAGCCAACATATTATTGGATCACAACTGGATACCTAAGGTTGCAGATTTCGGGTTGTCAAGAATAGTTGCCTCAATTTCCCAGAGCCATGTTAGCACTGAGGTTAAGGGTACTTTCGGATACTTAGATCCTGAGTACTACAAGCGGAGAAAACTGACTGAAAAATCTGATGTCTATTCATTTGGTGTGGTTTTGTTTGAAGTGCTATGTGGAAGACCAGCTGTGAATCCTGTGGCAGTAGAAGAGGAAAGTGAAAAGGTTGGCTTGGCTGAATGGGCCCTGCATTGCCACCACTCTGGAAGCATTCAACAATTGGTTGACCGGCAATTAGATGGAAAGATCAGGTCAGAATGCCTGGTGGCATTTGTGGAAATTGGCATCCAATGCTTGAGTCATAAGAGTGCAGAAAGGCCAACTATGGGCCAGGTGCTTAGTAAATTGGAGTGGATCTTGTCCTTGCAGGAGAGTTTTGAGGAACAATTCGAGTAGATTTTTATATCCACATGACATCATTTACCAGTTGTACTTAAATTAGCATTTAATCCCTTCTAACTCACATTGCATCTTTTAAAAGGTTATTTTATCAAATTGCACCCAAAGATGTACCGTTATGTCAGAAAGAAAAAAGGGGCAGACAGCAGACTCCAAGAGATTCTCAATCTGGAAAATCGAATTGAAGACAAGATTTTCAAAGATACGAGGGGACCAAAGTAGCGGTTTCATTTCAACTGGCCAGATTTCAAGTTGCTGTGTCGCCGCGCCACTAAATGCATCAAGAATTTTGTGACAACCATCATGTGATACTATTGTAAGATGTGTTGCAGAAGATGTTTACTCCCTTGTGCACGGCACATGTTTACTAATGGCATTTTTTAATTATTTGTGATTTTTACTTGCTTTAAATGACTTTTAGTTATTTGTGAGTGTAGCATTTTGCAAAAATCAAGAGGGAAGAAGAAAGGGTGGAGGCACAGAAAGAACAAGGGAAGTAAGAGGGCTTCAGAGCAAAAAGTACAGAGTAAAAATACCATGAGAAAAGAGAAAAGTGCAGGTACAAGGAAATTGTGTGTGCATGCACGTTTAAGTGTGGAGTGGAGATCTGTGCGTGAGTGAGCATTTGTAGTGAGCCTAAACGTATTTAATATGAGGTGTATGTACGAGTGGATTCAAATCAAGTGTATATGTAGCATTACTGCACAAACAACTTATGTCGCAGAGGTAGTCCAAATTTTAGAGAAATACTCGTATGGGTATGTACGTGGTGAGGGTAAGTCGTGGGTACAGCTGGGTACGTATCCAAAATATATTTTTTTTATAAAAATTAGAACGAGTACAACTCAGGGTATGACTCGATTTGGTTGGATACGATTAGGTATGCCAAATGACTAAAACCACGTCGTTTTGAGTGTTTTGTTTAAGTGTGACTTATTAATCAAACCTTAATAAGAAAATGTAATACTTTAACTTCTCCTTCAATCCTCTACGCCTTCTTCTTTAATCTGCGCCCTTATCTCCGGCGCGACCTTGTCTTTGGCAATTCGACCTTGTTTCCAGCGAGTTTTAGTTCCTCTTTTCTTTTGCTATTTTTTTAGGTGATTTCTTAGCTACCCTATGGGAAAAATACCCTATGATACCTAATTTATTCATTTTAAAGAATTTTTACAACTAAATTCATTGATTTTTGTTATTATGTTATGTTTTATATGATTATAATAAGTTTTTCATTAGTCAAATCATTAAATTAGTCAACTTATAAGAGATTTAAAGATTTGCGGATCATTTGAACTTATGATGCATCTCTCTACAAATATTGTATTAAAAAGTATTAATTTATCATATTAGATCATATAATCCATCAATATGTCATATTAGATCATGAAATAATAACAAAAATTAATGAATTTAGTTATAAAAATTATAAAAAATGAATAAATTATGTACCATCGAATATTTACTGCTAAGAAATCAACTGTTTTTTTTTTAAGAAATGAAGAAATATGGCTTTATCCAAACCAAAGTCACGTAAGTTCATAATGTGTTCTAGTCTAGTTTTGACATAAAAAATATGTATTTAAAAAATTATTTATATAGTTAAAGTTAATTTAGGTAACTGTTCCATGATTTGAAACTCACCTTTGGAAAAGTCTCGAAAATATTTACGATGAGAGTGGACTATTAAACTTGTGAACCATATTATGTGCATTGAATTCCTTATCCGACCGACTTTGTCTTACTCCTGCTTCATATTAAAATAATATGATTTATGACCCGCCAGTTTGCCGAAAGTACGCATTTTCCACGAAAATTCTAAGTAGATACTGCTACACTAATGAAATAGCTGCAAATATATTGGTTTCCAACTGTCCATTGAAAGCTGAAAGGTGTTGTTGAAAGTTCAACCCACGCCACTTAAGCTAATCGCTTGTTTCCATCGTCAAATATCTGTCTTGGGATACAAGAATGATGAAAAGAAACGTTATGTTAGCCACCATCAAATGTTGTGTTTACATTTTTCTCCTAAACTTGCATTGCTTGCAGTTACAACCGATTGCTCTGGCTGATGAAGCCAGCTATGTTCCATCAGAGAACATTGTTCTCAACTGCGGTTCTGCTGCATCAGAACTTGTACAATATGACGGCAGGAACTGGACTGGTGACATTGCTACACCATATGTTGCCTCTAATCCAAGCACCAATTCCCTGACAGCCGAGGCCCCTACCACTACTGATTTCATTCCTCCGGTTCCCTACATGACTGCAAGGATCTTCCACTCTCACTTCACCTACAGATTCAATGTAACATCAGGTCCAAAATTCGTCCGCCTTCACTTCTACCCAGCTTCATACTTGGGTCTGAATGTTTCAAAAGCTTTTCTGTCGGTGGCTGCTGGTGACTACATTCTCCTGCACAACTTCAGCGTTTCTCTCAACGCTGACTACTTAAACTTACCATATTGGACGAAAGAGTTCATTGTCCATGTAAGTGGCAGGACCTTGGAACTCACCTTCTCCCCATCATCCAATGCTTCTGATGCCTATGCATTCGTTAATGGAATTGAAGTGGTTTCTATGCCGTTTAATCTATATACACACGGTGATAGTGGTGGTGACCCTCTACCTTTAGTTGGTCACTATCCCATGGATGTGTACATTTATAATGATTCTTCCATGGAAACCTTATACAGATTAAACGTAGGAGGTGATCAAATTCCACCCAAACGTGATACCGGGATGTTTCGCAATTGGGAGGCTGACGATCGTTACGTATTTGGGCAAGTAAGTATTGAACCCTTTAATTTGAGCAGGCCAATTTTGTATGCAAAGGATGTTCCGGCTTATGTTGCCCCAAAGGATGTCTACCGCACAGCCCGTTCAATGGCTAACTTAGCTCTTGTCAATTTAAACTACAACCTGACATGGCTTTTTCCAGTTGATACTGGCTTCAATTATCTGGTTAGGCTTCACTTGTGTGAAACATATAGCCAAATAACTAAGGTTAACGAGGTTGTTTTTACTATATATTTAAATAATCAAACTGCTGAAAAAAGTTTTGATCCAATAGCCGTGAGTGGGGGGCCTGGAGTTGCTGTGTACCGTGATTATGTGGTGATGGTTCCTAGAGCTAGCGAGGCAAAGCAGGATCTGTGGTTAGATCTCCACCCAAACAAGGATTCTAAACCTGAGTACTACACTTCTTACTTGAATGGTGTGGAGATCTTTAAAGTAAGCTACAATGATGAGAAGAATCTTGCGGGGCTTAACCCTTCCGTAAGCAAGCCCGGGTCAGGTGTAAATGCTGCTCCGCATGCTGCGATTAAAAAACATTCAAAGAAGCTCACGTTCATCCTCACTGGATGCGGACTTTCTGCGGTGGTACTATCAGTTCTGCTATGCTTAATTCTATGCAGGATGAAGGTGATTAGGCCAGGGAGGATCATGTCATGGTGCGATCTCTTTGTCCTCACAACTGACCATGTTAAAAAGGAAAGCACGTCACCATTTGGCTCTCATTTCTCGCTGAGGGAGATAAAGGTGGCAACTAATGACTTCAATGAGGCCCTGCTTATTGGCAAAGGTGGATTTGGCAATGTTTACAAGGGCAGCTTTGGTGGCGGGGCTACTTTGGTCGCTGTAAAGCGTGGCAGCTCAATGTCAGAACAAGGTGCGGTGGAATTCGAGACCGAGATCCATCTGCTCTCGCAGCTCCGGCATAACAACCTAGTCTCTCTCTTGGGTTACTGCAATGAAGATGGGGAGATGATACTGCTCTATGACTTCATGGCCAATGGAACACTCCATGATCATCTCCATCTGAGGCAGGGAGATCAGCCCCCTTTGTCATGGGCTCGGCGGCTCGAGATATGCATTGGAGTTGCAAGGGGCCTGCACTATCTGCACAGCGGCACGCAGCACAGGATCATTCACCGCGACATCAAGACAACCAACATACTCTTGGACCAAAACTGGGTCTCCAAGATTTCAGATTTTGGGCTGTCAAAGTCAAGCTACCCTTCCTTGAGCACTACCAATGTCAAGGGAAGCGCTGGTTACCTGGATCCAGAGTACTATAAATGCTACAAGTTGACTGAGAAATCGGATTTGTACTCATTTGGGGTAGTGTTATTGGAGGTGCTAAGTGCAAGGCCTGCTGTGAGCCCAAGTGATGATGATGATGATGATGAGGAGCATGAAAACTTGGCTGAATGGGCTGAGTTGTGCTTTGAGAAAGGTAACGCAGAGCAATTAGTGGACTCCAACTTAGAAGGTAATATAGATGACAAGTGCTTTGAGATATATTTGGGAGTTGCGATGAAATGCTTGGCAGAAAGAGGGGTGGATAGGCCTTCCATTGGTGATGTGCTTCAGAGCCTTGAACTGGCACAGCAAATGCAGAAAAATGCTGACACCGGCCTTGATAGGAATGTGCAACGGAATGGGAACAACGGTTTGCAGGGAAATTCAGATTTGACACCTGGGGTGGAGTTCTCTGATATCATGATGCCTGTTGGTCGGTGAATGAGATTTTCTTGAAACAATGTGCAGAGACATGCCAAATTATTGTAATTTGACTAATAATATATAGACTTAAGACATGATACATGTGATTATGATAACTTCTGATTGATATTGGAATATACAAGTACTTATCCATTTTTCCTTCAATGTTAGGTTGTGAGGGGTATCAGTGCCTCAAGGTTTGCCAAATCAATCTTTTTCCTCCCATAACTGCAGAGCGGCATGACATGTTTGCTGTTGTCAGCGTGCCACATCAGGCTGGAATTGAGGCCAAAGTTTTAGCCCTAAACAATACAAGTTGACCATTTCATTGCAGTGAGTGAGTGTGTTGTAGCCTTTTATTATTATGATTTATGAGTGTGTCTAAATGTGATAAGCTTGTGTACATGCATGCAAGAATCTCTCGATTTTAAAGAGGGGTCCATAGTCTCTCTTCCCTTGGCCACTCTGCTCACTCTCATCTTTCCATTCATAATTCCAATCCCTTTTTTCATTCTCAGGACACTTACTTTACTAACATGTACAAATAGTGTGGATTCCAGACACAATAGCATGTATTTTTTTTATAATTGAATTACAAGACTCTTGAAGCAGAGTAAGATGACTGCAGATTAAGCCAAGAGCCAGAAATCCTTGTGACGCTTGGTAGTGATCATGTAGCCTCCAATCTTCTTGCTCTTTCTTCTCACAGCAATTGCCATGCAGTGTGCATTCTCGATGCAGTACTCTACCACCCCGCCGGAGACCCTGTGGCCCGCCCACATCATTAGAAGGCGCCATGTCGTGGACCTCTTCTTCTGCCCCAAAACCAGAAGTGCCACACCTTGCTTTCTGGCTTCCTCCACTATTTGTGGTCCCTTCTCTTTTCCTTCTACCACTGAAATCTCAGTTTGTACCTGTGTCAGACCCATATGAACTCAGCCTTAATTATCATACTTATATCATCAATTCAAATAATGTCATTTATATGGGACTTTCATGATTAAGGGCATGCCTAAATGACTAACATTAACAGTTTTCCAACATCATCATACAAAATGTTATAGTCTTGATTGGTAATCCAAAGAAGAAATTCAACAATGTTAAATGGGCTATCGTGCTTCTGAGCCACAGCAGAAACAGGACTTTGATTGGTGTTTGACAATGTTGAATGCTATAGAGGGCAATGGAATGTAGTATAAGCCTAAGGGAACTAAACTCACCTCTGGCCTCTTCGCATGGCACATATTCTTGAAGGAGGAAGCAAGTTCATATGCCCTTGGAGCTATCTCCTTGCCGGACGCTTCTTCAGTTGCTGCCATTTTGTGTGAACCACCAAACTTGATCATTTTTCAGTCATAACCATATTAACCAGAATTGAAGGGATAAAAAAGGAAAACAATGGTATGGCCAGTTTTGTACCTTGTTTAGAAGGCTTGATCACATGGAGAAGAATGATAGTGTCCTGATTCTGAATTGTGTGAGTTAGAGCCCATTGCACAGCACTCTTGGCTTCAAGGCTAGAATCAACCACAATCATGATCTTCCTACCAACTATAGAACCTGGTTTCTCCCCACAATCACTGCAAGAATTCTCGGTCTTCTGATCATTTTTGGCGGTACTAATTGTGTTGTGCTTGGCTTGCGTAGGAGGTGAGCGCACGCGAGCATGAGGCCTAATTCTGTTGAGGCAAAAGCCTGGTAACCTTGTTCCTCCTCTCTTGCCCATATGGTCTTGGAATACAGTTGGAGGAGACACCAGTTATATTATAAGGGGAATAACAATGAAATAGCAGAAGCAATAATACATTGCTGGGGACTGACCAAAGTTTCTAAAATGCTGGCCTGGGACGTTGTTCATTTCTTCCTCTGCTTTCTCTTTTTCTTTTCCAATCATTTTCTTGCTCTTGGTTTCCTTTTTTTATTTTATTTTATTTTTTCCTTTCCTTTTGTTGTGGAGGGGCCTTGTTTTGTTCCATATCAACGTGATTGTCATCAAGCTTGTAGGCCCTCTCTCACTCTTAGACTTGGTTAAATTATCATTCTCATTATTAGAGCACTTTGTTTTCTCATTCTAGCTAATAACACCTCACTAGAGAGGCTTTTTCCTTCGTTTTTTTTTTTTTTTTTTTTTTGACTGATCAATTTATGCAAAGCCACATTTCATATCATTGCAGGGTGTTTCCTTTTAGCTTTTGCTTTTCCCACTTTATTAGTTTTCTTTGCTAAGGGTGAAGGCTTGTTTGGTTAACAACGACAAACCATGTGAAGTGTGACTAAATAAGTAAATAAATAAATAAAGTTGTTCGTTGTTTTACTAGCACTAAACTGAAGAAATTTTTTTGACGTGTATCCTAGTTGTGTAAGTCTTTCTGTGTACTTCACTCTAGGTATAGTATTCTAATGATGCAGGTTTCACTCATTATACTCTTATCATCCAAATCAGATAGTAACAAAAACAATGTCGACAAAGGTAAGAGATATTCAGGAGCAACATTTGGGGCAATTATGATTAATTTCATCTGCTGAAAAACATTGTAAAATGTTGGGGTGAACTATGATGACTTACCAGTTACCAGTTCCTACTGTATCAAATGACTTTCTTCCTACGCAACAATGGCTCATCATTTTAATGGTACTAATTGAAAATTTAACTTGTCAATACAATGATGTTTCCCATTAGGAAAAGAACTCGAAAGTGATTAATATGATAAAAAGATTGGGGGCTTCATAATGTAAATTTGCAAAGTTAATAGATAACGTCAAAGGCATTTTTTTTTTTTTTAAGAAAAAAGGATAAAAAGAAGATAACTTTAAAAGTTCTGTGGCAAAATCCTCCTCGACTCTAGCTGGCATTTATTTATTCTAGTCATATTTTCTGGATCATGTATAAAGGGTGACATGTTCCGATGAGAATGACATTTCATATTTTCATGTACTGACTAAAATGACAAACTACGCATTTGATGGAAACCCTTGCATTTGACAATCAGCTTTATTCCCACATAACTGCATTACCAAAGGTGATTCCCATTCTTTAACGTGATATAGTTCTATGATTAGCCACCGTGGTCCTCCTCTAGTTATTAGGACTCGTAGTTTTCAAGAGTTGAGTTATGGCATCAAAGGTTAAGAAAAGAATAAGTTAATGAATGACACATTATAAACATGTGGAGTTGGAGTAATCAAGAGATTATTAAGCATTATTTTTGTTCATGCAAATGCCACCTAATTCTTGGATTAACGTTGGGCCTGCCCCCTTAAACACCAACATAAAAGAAACAAAGGAAGAACATGATAGCTACATACTAACTTCCACTTTGACTCCCCAACAAAAGAGAGAAACATCTAACTGATTTAAAGGCAAAGAAGATTCTCCTATCGTTAATAAGATGATTAGCCTTGATTAAAATGATAAAAGTCATTGGCCAATTGAGCAGTAACACCTCAACTAGTCTAATTATCATTGTCGGCAACAATGATTGATCCCCTCATAGTAATTTAGCTCACACGAAGTAGTAGATTGTAGTCATGAAATTCTTTTCCACTTCGATGTATGAGAATTGAACCCGTACTACATGGTTAATGACTAAGATGAATTATCATGGTGCCACTCCTAATGATTAATTATCATTGTAGTTATGGTGTCCCATCCAACAAATCTTCATTTTTCAATACTTAATAAGTTCTGCTTTTATGATAAACAAAAACGAAAAAGTCAAATTGAAAAGTAAATCCTTGCCAAGTTATATAATATTTATAGGGTATGTTTTAATTTTTATCTCTTAATATATGTAAATGTACATATGTTCATTGTTTTATTGTTTAAGCTGGGAAAATGATCATATTGATCCACTATAACTTTCTCCACGATCATTGTTAGTCTTTCCCACATTCAATAGGTATACGTATAGGGTATATTTTTAATCATTAAATACTCATTTATTGAATTGGGAGTGATGTTTTATTGAAAATATTAATCAGAAATATCACAAATATTACAATAAAAATAAACTTACATTACAAAGTATGACAGCATGTTAACAAGGGCTAGGTAAAAGAGTTTTTAAAAGGGGTAACGCTGATAACATTGCTGACATTAATTAAGGGTCATAGGCCTAGTGGAATGAAGGGTGAAGTTTAGGATGGAATGGTTGATTCTTGGTTGAGACTGAAGCCGACCGAAGCAACATGGCAACCATGCATGATCATATGCTACACATAGGAGGATCTATTAGTTTCAGGGAATACAAAACAAAAGAATGGTAATAAAAATCCTTATTACATAATGCTATTTATATAGTTTATGCATTTTAATTCTTACCTGATTATAGGAGGCAAAGTTAAAGTACAAAGTTTCATTTGGAGAATTATATGATCGCACTCATAAGAAGAAAAATGGAGAATATGTCTCGGAGTACTGCAAGAATATCAGTGTAGGTGTTTTTAACTTAATGTCTTGTTATATTTGTTAATCTTCTTAATAAGTTTTTCATTTCTTGTTTTAGGAATCATATGAGATAAGAATGTCAAAAAAATATGGAGAAGACCCGAGCACTCATCTAGTGGTTCATCCTGAGATGTGGTTATAAACACAAGAAGGGACTAGCCCCTAGTTTTGGTCAAAGCTTGGATATTGGCATTTGTGAGCAGGGATATGTTTCGCCATTTGAGGTTTTAAGTTCTTCTAGTGGAAGACCAATATTGTCGCTAGAAATGCAACGACGTCTTCAATTTTTCTGAAGTCAGCTACTGCATCTTGTTTCTTGAATTGTTAGGCTTAACCCCAAGAAGTAATGTGCCACCAGAGATAGCGACTAGAGATGAACATAAACATTATCGTGATGGAGATATATGGGGTTGATTTGTTGACTTTTGGTTGTCAGACTTATTTTGTAGTATTTTGTTTAACTGTTTATTTGTTAGAGACTATGTGTACAATTGCTTGACTTATTATGGACTAAAATAAATTAGGTTTAATTAAGTATTAATATTTTTTATAAGTTATTTGTTAAATTCAATTTACTTATATATATATATATATATATATATATAATGTTTCTATAGATTGAACTATTTATACAAGTATTTTTAAATTTAGTTGGATTGCTAGTAACATTATACAAAATTACAAATCAGTTAGCTAGATATTTATTACAGATTAGCTATGGGACATAGTATCTCAATTTGCATTTTTGAGCGATTAGCAACAAATTTGTTAGGGAATAATATTTGAATCTGTGATGAATTACGACAAAATGGCAACAAATTTTGTTTTTGTCTTTATCATATTTGTGTTAGATCTATTACGAATTAACAAGGGAATCATATTGAAATCGGTGATAAAATAGTGACATCGGATTAACTATGAATTAACAAGATAATCATATTGGAATTTGCTATGGTTAACGACGAAGTTATGACAGACTTCGATTTGGTTCGAATAATATATGCAAAAGAATAGTAACAAAATTTGTTTTTGTGTTTATGATATTTGCATCGAATTACCTACAAATCAATGAGCAAGTTGCAATGAATGTTATGAGGAATCTAAGAGGAATTAATTAAAACACAATTCATTGTTAATTTGTAACGATAACTATTATCATCATAAAACAACTAGAGATTACCTACGAATCAACGAAAAATTTGCAATTAATCTTGTGAGGAATCTATAGAGATTAGCTATGACACTATTACAAGAAAATAATGTGAGTAGAGGGAAGGTATTTACATAAAGGAATATGTCTGTATTCTTGTGTGCATTCTTAATTTGTAGGAGGTTTGGAGCTTATTTAAGGCTAGTGATAAACTCACATAATAAATAAAAGAATCAATCTAGTCTTGATAAAATCATTTTCAATCAATCAAAACATTTACAAATCAGAATCAAATCAAATATCTTAACATCCCACCTCAAACTAAAGTAGGCATTGATAAAACAAACTTGAGTTGGGAAACCAAAGTGCAGAAGCGACGAGATGATGAGCCTTAGTGAAATGAAGTTACAATTAATCTCTAAGTGCTTTGTACGCTCATGGAAGACATCATTATAAGCAATTTGAATAGAGCTTTGGTTATCACCATATAGATTAGTAGGAGACGATCGGGAGATGTCCAAATCATCAAGAAGCCAACGAATACAAAGGAGTTTAAAAGTGTTGTTGGCAAGAGCTTAATACTCAGCCTCACTTTTGAAGCAAGCAGTTAATGTTTATTTCTGGCTATGTCATGAAATAAGAGAGTCACCAAGGAAGATGCAATAGTTTGTAGTAGAGCAACAATCGGTGGGATCGCCACCATTCAGCATCAAAGCGTAAATGTTACATAATTTAATGATTTTATTTTTTTTAATATTATATATTTTTTAATTCCTTTACAAGTGTCTTGAAAAATTCATGAACTTATAATTAATAGTTAATGTTAAACAAGCTACTCTATTATAGTCAAATATGTAATATGATAGTAAAATTATATCAACATAATAAAACCAATTTGTGCTATATGTAGAGAAAAGAAAAATAAACGATTTAGTTGTATTTACTGTCTACCCAAAATTGGAGAGGAAAAAAGAAGTGTAGTGTTATCTGTACACCAATTTCTCACATACATCACGAGGCACACACTTGATATACAAATAACATTTAAATAAAAAACAATAACACAAAGCAAAAAGTTATGGCTTCAATCTCTAGTTGTGATCATGGAAGAAAACTTATGTTCTGTTATTCCATCTGTTCTCAATTAATGGGAAGAATATTGTGATAAACATTGCACTATAATATTTTTGTTCTAAAATAACACTAAGTTTTAGCAACGCCTAAAAATGGTTGCTTGTAGTGCCCAAAGATAACATTTTTATAGATTTTGCATTAAAGTAGGCTTGGAGGCCAATTAGAGAGGAGTCAGCAGAGAAGTGGAGCCCATGAAACAAGTTCCTTTGACATAACAGAGAATGCGGGGAACTACAACATAATGAGTAGATCGTGGAGTGATCATGATTTGACTTACCAAGTGTACTGCATAGGAAATGTTAGGGCGAGTAACATTCAGGTATATTAAACTCCCTACAAGTTGTCTGTATCAAAGTAGGATTATCAACTACAATGTCATCCATAGGTCTAAAGAGAACGTCAGAATCAGGAGGAATAGACTCTGTGCTACTATCGGTAAGACTAACTCGAGAAATATTATTAGAAGCATACTTGGCCTGAGATAAACAAATATCATCATTAGAGGAAAGAACTTCAAGACCTAAAAGATAACTGAGAGGGCTAAGATCCTTCATTTCAAAATGGCGGCTCAAGGATGCTTTGAGATCAGTGATGCTTGAGGTATCATCTCTAGTAATGATCATTTCATCAACTTAAAGTAGTAGTAAAACAGAGCCTTGATTAGTCCAACGAACAAAGAGAATGGAGTCATGTGGACTAGAAGAGAACCCAAGTTGACTAATAGTGGAACTGAATTTGGAAAACCATCCAAGGGGAGCCTACTTAAGACCATACAAGGCCTTATGAAGAAGATAAAACTTGTTCGATGGACAAGTGTAACCTTGAGGAGGTTGCATATAAACTTCTTTTTCTAAGTCACCATAGAGGAAGGAATTTTTCACATCCATTTGACTAAGAGTCCACTTTTGAGTTATTGCAAGAGCTTGTAGAGCATATGCAAAGGTGATGCAAGCAACAAGGACAAAAGTCTCCTCATAGTCAATGCCATACTCTTGAATGAATCCCTTAGCAACCAAGTGAGCTTGATATCATTCAATAGAGCCATCAGAGTGAGTCTTGATCTTGTACACTCATTTATATCCCACAAGCATCTTATTACAAGGATGATCAACTATACAAGGATGATCAACTAAGTCCCAAGCATGAGTCTTTTCTAATGCCTATAAATTCTCTTGCATAGCACGCTGCCAATGAGGATCTGTGGATGCTTCTTTATAGGACTATGGTTCATGTAAGTGAAGCATGGCAGAAAAAACAATGATAATCACGAAGATATGAAGATGGATTTCTTACCCTGGTTGGACTATATGATGGGAGATACAGATGTTCAGGAGACACATGAGTAACTGGTGTAGGATCTACATTCAAAACAGGGTCATCAGGAATGGTTGAAACATCAAAAGGGATTGTGAGCTCATGAGAGGAACCTACATCAAAGTCACTAAGAAAAAGATCAATAGAAGAGTTGGTGAAAAGATTCATTATAGTGGGAATGGACTTGAAGGAAGACAGAGATGAGAACATGTGGTGTTCCCAAAAAATGACATTACGGAAGATACAAATGCGCTGAGAGATAGGATCCCAATAATGATAACCTTTATGCTCTAATACTATGTTAGAAAGGAATATGTCTATATTCTTGAATGCATTGTTTACAAGAGGTTTGGAGCCTATTTATAGGCTGATGATAAAATCACACAATAAAAGAATCAATCTAATCCTAATAAAATCATTCTCAATCAATCAAAATATTTACAAATCAGAATAAAATCAAATCAAATATCTTAACATGCATAATTTCTTCCTAATTTATGATGATGTAAGATACCGTTTCCATGATAAAAATAGGTACGAATTAGCTACGAAGTAGCGACGAATTTGTGATGAATCTGAGGGCTTAGTTACAAACAATTCCTCACTAATTTACAATGATTTAAAGATTCATTTCCATCATGAAACAACTACGGATTAGTGACAGAATACCAACAAATAGTTTTCTTGCCAAAATAAATTAGCTAAGGATTAATGACCAATTTATTTTTCCTTTCTAAAAGCTAATTAATGACTTGTGAACAACAATGATGAAATTGATCAGTAATCCTTACTGATTCCTCATTGATTATCGAGGAATTAGCAACCGATTAACGACCAATTTTGTCCTCGCAAATATGCAAAATTCTTGTAGTGAATTGAATAAATATATAAAAATATTAAATTTGGATAAAATAAAATGAGACAAAAAAATAAGATAATTTTTTTTTGTCAAAGCAAACGATACAATAAAATAAATATAATAAATGCGCAAGATCAAATTTATTATCTAAATCCTATGAGAAAAAGTTACGTTTAAGTGAAAGAAAAACCAGAGAAATTATTTATGCCTAACCTAACATTTGTGACCAAACCCAAAAGAAACTTCTTGTTTCCACTAAAAAAATTAAAATACCAAGAAAAAAAAAAACACAATTGCACACATTACAAAATTTAAAAATTTGAGCTAATATGACCAAAATATATAAATATATTTGAATTATGAATGCAGTGGCATGAAAATTAAGACAACTAGTGTAAGTCGTCACCCATCCACCCATCCAATTCACTACTCTTATTTGTTTTCTATTCCCTCCTGCGACATTCTTCTTCTTCTTAATGAGAGAAAATCACCAATCCCAAGTTGAGGGCCGGGGTTGAAACAAAGGCTAAGTATTAAGACTTGTATCAAATCAACCACGTACAAAATAACCAAAAGCAAAATACACCAATATAAACGAAAACACCTTACCTCTATTACACCAATATTTCATAAACCAGAATTATATGGTGAAGGCAACTTCCTTGAATCAGCAGAATAAAACGAAGCAGCAGAGTAGGAGAAATTGTTTACACACCCTGATGCGTGAATTTAAGGAGCACCCGATACAGCTAAACCAAAAATCTAAGGCAACAAGGGCAAAACAATTGTATGGCAGCAGTAGCACACTATAGTGTTCTCTACAAATAGTGATTGATAGCACCGCCCCATCGGCATTGCAGGTCATTGCAAGAATTGCAATTGATATGCATAACTAAAAGGCCCAACATCTCAAGCCCAGCTTCTTGAAGAGGAGTCCATCACAAGAATTTGCAATAACAGATTGAATGATCTGATCCGTAATTTTAGAGATATTTTGCTTTTTTGTTTATTCCTTTTCTTCTGACTTACATATTCGATGGAGGTTACCATGGTGCCCCCAAATGTTGAGGCACATGGCATGGTAACCCCATTTTCCTTCAATTTAATGTTTTGTTATCATAGTTTTGCCACATAAATTTTGCTTTATTTGATTGTGTCCAAGCTTAGAAAAATTGAATGCAACAAAGCCCCTCAGCTCAGTGAAAAAGACCAAAATGCCCTCCCTCCTTCCCGCCGGCAGCATCGTGAACATTGTGCCGGAATCCGGAATCCACGACGATGCTGCCGCTCCCCTTCTCGTCCACCCTCCGCAGCATCTCCAGCACTGGAATCACCCTATTTTCAACGGAGATCCCCACGGAATAGAAATATGGATGCTTCGGGTTCTTGAGCATCGGCGTGTACGCGAACTCTTCTTCCCCTCCGTAACCGCCGTAACCGTTTTTCTTCCTCTGCTACCCGAGGATGAGCGGACTCGGGCACCGAACTCGCTCCGAGTCGAACAAGTGAGAGATCAGGTAGTAAGAGAATCGGTTCCCAACCTACGAAGCGATGGCAAAAATTTGAGCGGGGAACGAGAGGATTCTGCGGCTAAATTCGGCGACGCCGAGGGGTTCTTTGAGCGTGGTCTGGGGCCACAAAACAATGACGTTTCGAGGGATTTTAGGGAGGAGTGGGGGTAGAGGAGAAAGGAGGAGGAGGAGAGTTGAGGTCGCAGAGGATACAGTCGAAGGTGGAGCAAGGGAACCATACAAGGGAGGGCATTTTGGACTTTTTCACTAAGCCAAGAGGGCTTTGTTGCAAATATTTAAATTTTTTAGGTTTGGGCACAATATGAAATAAACAGAATTTGTGTGACAAAATTATGATAACAAAACTTTAAATTGAAAAAAAAAATGGAAATACCATGCCATGTGCCTTAATATATGGAATTTTTTTCTCTTTTGACACGACTAGTCAAAGAAATTACTAAAATACCCTCATTTTCAAACTATTTACATTACTACCACGGTTTGCGATGACGTGGACGCGGCGGCACGCGTGTCACGCCACGTGGGAGTCGCCAAACCGTCAGGCGACTGTGGGCTAGAGTCGCCAAACCGTGAGGCGACTGTGGGCTGGAGTCGCCAAATCTCCAGGCGACTCCTTTGGACAGGAAAAATTAAAATTTCAATAAAGTCGCCAAACCGTCAGGCGACTCCTACAGGAGTCGCCTTGCGCGTTGGCGACTCCTGTGCGCCGAGCCTATAAAGTCACCCTTCCTCCCCCTTTCATTCACACTCTCCTCATTTTCCTTTGGATAAGGGTTGAGAGCTTCCAGTTCGCTCCTGCTCCTACGACCAACGTGCCACCTCCTACAGACGCTGATGACCAGGGTGACCGTAGACCACGTCGGAAGAGGCGAACTGGATTAGCGGACGGCAGAAGAACCATTCAAGCGACCGATGACTCTGGGTCTTCTACACAGCAGCCTACGCCATCAGAGTCTGGTCCTGCACCCACCGTC
>QANU01002672.1:51323-161378 GCA_003254905.1 Nissolia schottii
ATATATATATATATATATATATATATGTCTTCTTCTTCTTCTTCTCCATCCTTTTCCTCTTCTTCTCGTTCTTCTTAACCTTCTTCTCATCCTTTTCTCTATTTGGATGATGGTTTGTCTGTGATAGAATGGTGATTTCTCTGTTTTATGTTGGTAGTTTGTTAGTTTTAAGATGTTGGTTTGTCACTATTAGCATGTTGGTTTATCTGTTTTGCGATTTTTGGTTTTAGATGTAAGCTTCTGTTGTGATAGGTTAGTGTCTGTGATGTAAGATGCTGGTTTATTTTTGTTTATTTGTCATTGCTTTAGCATGTTGGTTTCTCTGTGTTAAAGTGTTGGTTTATTTGTTTACACAGTACTTGTAAAAGAAACCGACATCATTGCATAAAAGAAATCAACATGTCCGAGAAAAGAAACCAACACGATTGATACTAGTTTATTTTTATTATTTGTTATTGTTTTAGCGTGTTAGTTTCTCTATGTTAGGTTATTGGTTTTTTTTGTTTACAAATGTTGGATTGCTTATTATTTTGTTGATTTCTTTATTTTTTATTGCGCAAGGATAGTCTGAGTAATTAACATGTGTGTGGAAAAAGAGTGAGAGTTGATACATGACATGATACATGATACATGACACCGGGCATCATGGGCTGCCATGTCTAGGCTTTACGGTTTTTTCCTAAATCTACGTGAATCCTATTATACTTTACGATAGTACAAGATATACTAGGGTCAACTTAGGCTGTCGTTGACTTACAGTTCTATCCTAGATATACTCCCATGAAAATAGTTTTAAATACATAACATAACATGATAACATAATCCTTTAACTGCTACAGATAACATAACATGACTTAATATCCTTAAATGTTTTATCTTGGAAAAATAAAGTAGACTAGGATCTCATGCTTAAGGAGGCTCCATGTAAGAAAAACGCGCCACAATGGACATAAATTTCCTTAACATAAATTTCTCCCACCAGAATCTTCCCTTAACCATGATCTTTTGTCAAAGGTTTCAAACAATATGAATATCTATATCACTTAATACTAATCATACACACATAATATGACTTTATTTAATGCAATAAAACATGTGGTCCCATCTAGTTCTAAAATGGTTTCATGATTTTCTAAAATAGTTTCATAAATGTCTACTTCATGAATAAAGAGTTTCTAAATAAATAATCATAAGAAAATAACTAATAAAAGCATTCTTAATAATAACTAACTTCATAAATACATAAAAGAAATAATAAATTCTACCTCCTAGGATTTTATAAAATATGCATAAATAGAATAATGCTAAAATAAATAAATAAACAACTTTAAAAATAAATACATGGTCTAAAGTAGCAAGCCAGTACTCACCTAAAACTGGTTGATCGCTAAGGAGTACTAAGCTAGGAGCTGCTGACACCCTACGTGGAGGCACTGCTTCCCCACGAACGAAAAACGAGAAGGAGAAAATAAATAAAAAAGATAACGGGAGCGAAAAGTCTCACAAAAGCGTAACCTCTCAAGCTCTGGAATGAATTAACAAGTCTAAACACTCACAGGAAGCCTCTATATATAGGGCAAGAGGAGACCCCTTTTTATCACTCTAATTGATGTGAGACTAATTCCTGTACTCGTCTCACACGAGATGAACACACACACGAGATGAACCCATGCGAACATCATCTCGTGCGAGATGAGCTCTAGAAACAATTTTCGTCTTCCTTGACTATTGTCTCGCGTGAGATGTGTCCCCTGACTTGCATCTCGCACGTATGTGATGCCTACTTCTAGCGCGAGACGTGCCCTTTTTTTTCTGGGTCATCACACAACTGTAGAGTCAATCCATTTTATGTCCAGATAACTAAGCCCTTCATAGAAGTGGTCCATGAGTTGTAAATTCATGAACCCATGGAGGGAACACAATTCACATAATCCCTTAAATCGTTCTCAATATTCGTTCAAGGTCTTACTAAGATGTATTTTAGAAGATTTAAAATTAAGGTAATACCTTTAATGTAATAATTTTATTTTCCATTCCAAAATGTATTTGTCTAATAAAATTTACTATTTTAAATTTTAATTGTTAGTCCATAATTATTGTGTGCAATAACTTTTTTTATGATTATATTTACATATCATGCAGTGCAATACGATGATGCTGAAGATTGTCAATGGATGCGAATCATAAAGGTTTTAATAAATTTGTACTTTACCTTTTACGTATTACTATATCCATATTAAATTTAATTCCTTTCAATTAATTCATTTATGTTATGCTATTGTACGTCTCTTTTATATATTTAACAGTAAATTGATACTTTATATTTTTAATTTTTAATTTTTCTTATATACTTTTTTAAACCTGGCTTAAAAACACTAGTAATAGCAATAATGGAAAGAGAAAAAAAATAATTTAATCTAATTAAATTCGTTTTATGGGAATCTAATCAAATTAAAATTAATTTTTTTGCATCTGTTTTTATTTAAGAAAAACTTTATTCTTGGTAGAAACTCCTTTTACAACACATATAATGAGAGGAATAAAGTTTTATTAACTTATTAGGATTGTTTTAACGGTGAGAGATTTATTACATAAAATTTTAAGTTTAAATCTCATTGCAATTAATATACTTTTTAAAGTATCAAATCGAAAAAGTTTTATTGATTCATACAAAAGCCATTCGTGGAGCAATTTGATCCTGAACGGAAAAATATTTGCTTTTGGGAACAAAGTGGAAATGAATTCAAGAAAAGCGATGATGGACTTCCCACATAGGTTATTAATAGTTATTACTTTAGCGTTAGACCCACATTAGCATATGCTATTGCCTTTCTTTTTTTTAATGGAAATTCTTTCTCTTGACATGTTTGCTAGCGTAGCGGTTTCTTTAAGAAAATCAATTTTTTATTAACAAATAAATTGTTGAACACAAACATTTTACATATACAAGATATAAATGTTAAGTTAATATTAACAAATAAATTTTTCTTCTCCGTAGCAAAAAAATAAAATAAAATTATTAAACATATAAATTTACTTAAACATAAACTAGCCTCCTTTATCAAACTTAAACTTTCTTTCTTTTTTTCTTTACTTTTTTTTTTAATTTTACACACCAACATTTGTGATTATCCATTGGAGAACGTTTTAGCTCTTCATGAAGAGCCATTGAGTATGTAATCTTCTTCTTTTTTTAGTTTTTATTTCTCGTCAAATTAAATAAAAAAAATCATTTTTTCTCGATTTAATCGGTCTTTTTTACTATGTATTTGATTTTTTTGTTTTTTTTTTTTTGGTTTCTCATAGGTCTTCTCTCCCTTGTGTTAATTCTATTTGAATATTCCAGGACACATAATTATGGGTGACTCAGCTGAAATTCAAATTGTTGCTCATGACGATATCACTAAACTAAACTTCAGTTGTTATTATTGGACCTCATTATTTACCATGATAAGCCAAAACTTATGGACCTCTAAATAAAAAAGGTCGAAACTCCGCCTTAGCCACCTGTGACCTACCCGTGTGTCATCCACGAAGGGTCCAAAAGTTGAAGAAAAGAGCCCCACCATGGTTCGATTATGAGAATTGGAACTTTTTCCCTTCCCCGGTTTGCCAATGTATGTATAACGAAAAAAAAAAAAAACAGAACAAAATCTCCCATTTTGGTCTTTTAGCAAAATATGGAAAAATAGAGTAGTCCCTCAATATTTGAAAGTTTAGTTTAGGTTCCTAAACATGAAAAATGAGACAATTTTACTGTTTACTATTTAAAATATGGTGATATTTTGGTCTCTAAACATGCAACTAAAGTGTTAACATATTTAGAGGCTAAATTGCGAGTAAATATCATCATTTTCGTCCTTAAGGTTGGCGCAACCAATCAAATTCGTCTACAAGCTTTTGAAATAGACAAATCTGTTATCGAAGTTGTCAAACGCTCATCAAGTTCATCCTTAAAATTAAGTGACCGTCCAACCCCACTAACGATTGATGATGTGGCACGTTAATTGCCACATGGGATCGCCAAGTGGTAGCTTGCGTGGAAGGGAGTCCCAAGATCACCAATTTAGGCTCTAAGCTTTTTGAAACTCATCATTTTAGTCCCTACCCCAATTTAAATCTAAATTCCCAAAACTAACAACTGTAACCAATTAAACACTAATTAATGAAATTAAGTCAATTCAGTCCATTTTCCTCCAACCTTCGACACATCAAATTCTCACATCTTTCTGATAGACGTTTGACAAATTTAGAGACAAATTTACTTATTTCAAAAGCGTGAGGACGAATTTGATTGGTTGAGTCAAACTTAAGGACAAAAATGACAGTTTCCTCATTAAGGTGCCAAATATTTTGAATAATTCAAGACTTAAAATAGACTTTCAATTTTTGAGAGACTACTTTATACCCTGATATTTTGATCAAGAACCAAAATGTAGATTTTATAAGGAAAATTTTTTCCAAGTGTGAGCTACACTAATTTCTTGATGTTGTGTGATATTACACACAACACTTCTTAATTTGCTATGCCACTTCTGTAAACCTTCTAACAAGGGTACTCAATGTCATCTAAACTTCAGAAGATGTTAGCATATGCTTTATAAATCATGGTTTTCATGTGTAAAATCATGTGACAATAAAAGAAAAGGAGCACTGCTACATGTACATCTTAAAAGCTACTACTGTATTGCCAACCACACATTAAATACGATTGGGCCCTACTACCAACCACCCAATCACAAATCTCGCGCATGATCCCCACTCCCCCTTTAAACGCTCGCGCACACGCGATTCACATAGTTGTTCGCGATTCTTAGTTTTCATTTGCGTGCACAAACATTAACAACATGTGTGCACAAACATTAACAACATATTATCCTGTGAACAATTTCAGTGCACAAACTTTAACAATGTAAGTGCACAAACATTAACAACACGGGTGGACAAACATTAACAACATGAAAAACACATATTATACTGTGAACAATTTTAGTGCACAAACGTCTAAAACAACAGTGCAAGAACTTTATCAAGATAGGTGCACAAACATTAACAACATGAAAAACACATATTGTACTGTGAACAATTTTAGTGCACAAACTTCAACAATGTAGGTGTACAAACATTAACAACACGGGTGCACAAACATTAACAACATGAAAAACACATATTATTCTGTGAACAATTTTAGTGCACAAAATTTAACAATGTAGGTGTACAAACATTAACAATACGGATGCACAAACATTACCAACATGAAAAGCACATATTATACTGTGAACAATTTCAGTGCAAAAACTTTAATAATGTAGGTGCATAAACATTAATAACACAAGTCCACAAATATTAACAACATAAAAAACACATTATACTGTGAACAATTTCAATGTACAAACTTCTAAAACAACAATGCACAAACTTTAACAACATAGGTGCACAAACATTAACGACGCGTGTGCACAAACATTAACAACATGAAAAACGCATATTATAATGCGAACAATTTTAGTTCACAAACTTCTAAAACAATAGTGCGCAAACATTAACAACACGGGTGCGCAAACATTAACAACATGAAAAACACATTATACTGTGAACAATTTCAGTGCACAAACTTTAACAATATAGGTTCACAAACATAATTAACAACACGAGTGCACAAACATTAACAACATGAAAAATGAACACGACTGCTGAAAAACCATGAGCAATCAATGGATGCTGATGAAGAAAACGAAGCCAGCGATGCACTGTTACGATGGAAATAATGGATGATAAAGATGAGGGTTTTATGAACAAGGTGTGGGCTGCGTTGGAGTGAGAACAAATCGTAGGGGAGTGAGTGTCAGTCGAGGAGGGGGAGGAGGATGACAAGTGTGGAGGAAGATAAAGAATACGAAGAAGAAAAAAACAGAGTCAGGTGACAAGAGGAGGAGAAGAAGGGCAAGTGTAAAGGAAGCAAAAGAATATGAAAAAAAAATCAGGTCCACATAAAAGAGATGATGAAGAGAAGAAAGAGAAATACATAAGTTAGTATACTATATGTGGGTGCAGTAGGAGGCATGCTTTAAGATGTAAATCAAACATTTCTCAAAGAAAAGAGTTAACATAATTTACATCTCCGGTCAAATAGTGAAAGTGAAAAATTAATGGTTTCTTACACCAGAATTGTAAGCCCAAAAAAAGGAAAATACCTAATCAATTGTGCTAAGATGTGATAGTCAAAATGACTAGGAGATTAACTTTTGGATGGCTAAAAATATGCACGGTATTATTGCTACTAATAAACCAGCTTGTCAGACCCTCATCAGCAGCACTAGGAGACGTTACAAGATGAGCCTCCTTTGCATGCCCAGGCGTTCATGTTGGAAAATTTTCATTTGTTTAGATTGTTATTAGTTGATTAAGAAAAAAGATTGTTATTAGTTACAAACTTTTCGCAAACAAGAACGATATTGCACAACGGTGTGCTAGGCTACTAGCCTAACGGCGAGCACTGTCCTCAAGCTTATCCATGATATTCCGAGTATTTCATGTCTCTATGTTGCTCAAGTATACGCTCGAACAATTTTCATGTGCTCAGCCCCCAAGTAATGCAAGTCAATGATAAAGAAGTTTTGTGTAAAGGAAGCGGCATCGATATATTTAATGAAAACTAGTAGAAAAATAATGTAGACACAGAGGAAAATAGAATATGAAAAGTATTTCTTTTTCTTGATTTTCCAAAAGATGCTCCAGGATCCTTATATATATACACCATACATTCATGATCTAATTTTCAAAAAGTAAAGAAGCAAATAAGACAAACTACATGGTCACTATCCTAAAATGAATGGCTTAATTCTATATATAGGAATGTTCCGTTGCTACTGGCGGTGCCTGTCGACCATGCATGTTACTGTATTGTCCTTCCTCGTGGATGCATGTAGTCATCCCATCCAAATTAAGGGCCTTGTACTAATCCTTTTGGGCCTTGCTTGGGTTGACTTTTCTTGGGCTTTAGAATGGTCTTGATTCACAGCTCCCCTGATACCATCTGTAGTCCTATTAATCCCATCCCCGATTAGAGCCACCAGCTTGTCCTCGATCAAGGTGGTAGTTAGGAAACTCCTGCTCTAGGTGATGGAGATCTTCCCATGTAGAGTCTTCAGGTAGTATTTTTACAATTATCAAGATCATTTATCTATACCTCTATACATATAATACAATAAAAATAAGTCCAAAAAATAATCTTTTGATATCCAACTTCACATGCCAATTTTATCCATTGCCCACTATTCCACCATCAGTGACAGGTCAGTTCCTATCACATTTGTTAACTTCTCCATATCTCTTTTTTATCATTCTTTCATCTATTTCTTTGTACCACTTTCATTACTGTTTTCATCCATTTTCCTTTTACCCATAAAAAATGTGGCTTAACTGGCATGTTAAGCCGCTAGTTATTTTAATTCTTATACGAGAGTAGAAATGACTAATAATTTGAAATGGATGGAATATTATCTGTTTATCCACGTGAAGGTTAATATATATACCAACAACTAAATTCAAGTGAAAATTTTGATTCTCTGTACACTTAATTGCTAAGAAATAAAATGAAAAATAAAAAAGAAATGAAGCAGTTTAATTTACCTTGTTTCGAAAATCAAGTGAATCTAAAGTGGTCTTATAAGTAGTTTTCACAACTTGTGAGAAAATGGGCTGTTAAATTTCATTTTGAATGACAAAAATAATAGAGTCAAGAAAATAAGAGAAAGACAAAGTAAATATTAGAGGAGAAATGTTTCTTAACTTGTCAAATACAAATGAGCCAACGTTTATTTATAGGTTAGGCAGATAATCGAGGCAATAATAACATAATAAACATAATAACAAAGTAATAACAAATTAAATCAATATAGATTATATCTAGAATATAATCTACGATATACCATAATTTTATAATATCTCAATATATTTTAACAGGATATTATAATATCTCAAATATACTAACACCCCCTCAAGCTAATAAAGCCCATATAGCTTGAAGCTTGCCACAATTAAACGGCTACCGTGTTTGCATGGAGGTGGACGGGTCGTGTCTACACAGAGGCAAACAAGTTGTGTTTGCGCGGAGGTGAACGAGTTCATAGAAGCAACCACCAAAGTTCTTAGTTCCTAGAAGTCTTCGACCTTCGGTCGGGCCTCTTCGAGGTTCCTTCAACGTCATAGCGACTGGCTACAAATCAAAGCCATAAGACTACATTAACATACTCAATTAGAGTTTAATAAATGCTTATTCACCTTAAACTCTAAGGCCTCAATAGGAATTATTCACATGATATTTTCTTTTAGAGTATAATTGGGGGAAAACGGACCCCTGAAACATATTCAAAACGCTAAAAAACCTAGGGAAGGGTAGTGGCACTACCATGTCAACCCTGACACATTAGCACCACATTAGTACCAGAAAACACACATGACTGCCAAATCAGTAGGTGGCAGGCATGTCAACATCACGATCAATACGACAATTGAGTGGTCAATGCAGGTCAACAATGGTGTCAAAAAAACCAAGTACCGGAAGTAATTAATGGAGAAGAATTGTGATGTAGATAAATTACGGAGATGGGTTCAACAAACTCAAAGTAGCAGGAGTTGAAACATGATTCACGAAGGGTACTATGGTTGTCAAACGGGCCAGGCAAAAAATATGCTTATTTTTAGGTCCGGCTCATTTTCGGTCGGTCCGCTGGCCTAAACGGGCGGCCCGCCAGCCTGTTTACTTTTTTAAAAAATTCAAAAAAAATTATCTAAAAAATTCTACAAAAATTTCACGAGCTCACGGGCTAGCACACAGGCCTAGCGGACCAGGCTTAAACAAGTCGGTCCAATTTCTTTAAATTTTCGCGGGCCTATTTTTTTCATGTAAAGTCCGTCCATTTAACAGAGTAAACGGGCCGGACCCACGGGCCGGGCTCATTTTGACAGTCCTAAAGGGTACCATGGCTCTGATAGCATGTTAAGTTTCATCTTGAATCAAAAAAAATAATAAAGTCAAGAAAATAAGAGAAAGACAAAGCAAATATTAGAAGAGAAATTTTTGTTAATTTGTTGTCGAATACAAATGAGCCAACACCTATTCATAGGTTAGGTAGAGAATCAGGAAAATAATGACAAAATAAACATAATAACAAACTAATTCAATTTAGATAAATCTAGAATCAATCTAGATTATATCTAGAATATAATCTACGATATACCCAAATATTATAATATTCAATATATTCTAACAACATATTATAATAACTCAATGTATTCTTATAAGGGCTTGAGGGAAAAATATTTGTCAACCTAAATGCCATTAGGGAAAGACAATTGAGGCCCACCATTAGAACTGCCATCAGCAAGCATGACGAAGAACAATTGAGAGGCGAAGGAGTTGAGATCGTCAATGGAAGGCACTATGCAACTTTAATAATTCCATGAATGAATATTACCACACACATAATAATTATCATACATTTAATAATTACCAAAATGACGTGGAGTATTTGTTCTTTAGCACAATGCTAAGCATATATATATATATATATATATATATATATATATATATATATAAAATATACATACAATCGAGCTTATTTCATTTTTTTGAAGNTATTATTGATGATATATATATATATATATATATATATATATATATATATATATTGATCTTTCTCTAAACATAAGAACATATGATGGTAAAATTAACTCTAAACAATTTATGTGACCCGATAATTGCATAGGATTAACTTGTTTAGGGTTTAGGGTGTTACTGGAGGATTTATCTGCCAGAAACAAAACACAACATTTTGTTTGTCAAAGTTATTGATGGATTTAGGTTTACAATATTTCAAAATTGGCGAGATTCTGGCCCAATTGAAACACGCCGTTTCACTTAATATGGTTACTGGCAAACAAATCCGTCGGTAAAAAATGCTTAACCGTATTTTGTTAATCCCCCTTCTCTTTCTCGTTTTCTTATTCTCATTATTCTCTTTAACCACTCTCCTCCTTCTCTGTAACTTTTGTCTCCCTCCACCACCTCTGCTTCTTGATCGGCCAATGTACGTCCACCTCCGCCACGTACATGTCCTCCTCTGCCTGGTTCACCTCTGCTTGCTCCATCTTTGCCTGGTCCGCTTTTGCGTGCTCCACCTCCACCTCTGTGTGATCCACCTACCCCTCCGTGTGCTCTGCCTTTGACTACTATACCTCCTTGTGCTCTACGTCTATTTGCTCTGTTGCCCCAACCCTTTGCCTGCTTCGGCTCTGCGTGCTCTGCCTCTGCTACCCCAGCCCTATCTCCACCAAGGTTGTTGCCACCCTCATCCCTCATCTCCATCACTGCCACTGCCTCCACCATCAGTAAGTTTCCCTCGCCATTTATTTATTTATTTTTTTAATTTTAGGATGGTTAACGATAATAGAATAGATGACTGTTGGATTTGGGAAATTGAAGACGTCAGTTTTCAATTATGGTTTCTTATAGAATGACCATTAACAAGAGTCAAGGACAATCTTTATCCATCGTTGGATTGATTTTGAAAAAGTCTATTTTTAGTCATGGACAATTGTATGTTGCAATCTTAAGAATTATCAATCTTAAAGATCTCAAAATTTTAATATGTCATGATGACTCCCGTAAAAATTCTAAGACTACTAATATTGTTTACAAAGAAATTTTTAAAAAATGTACGAATAACTTAATTAAATTGTAATTACTGAAGAATATATTCTCCCACCATTGGATCAAGTTGCTACCATATTTAGATTTAAAATTGCCTTAAATTTGCCATTTGTATATGTTGTATCTGCATAGTAATGATTGTTATAGATAACATTATATGCATTTAGAGGTATATAAATATTTAGACTAATTATAACATATTACCATCATAATTAAGTTAAAACAAATTTTAATTGATATTATTGCCAATAATAACTTTAAACCCCACATTTACATGAGTATAGATACTAGTTCGATAAAAAACTTGGAATTTTTTTAAGTTATTCATAATATTAAAGTCATGTAATTCTTATATTCCATTGGTCTCTCACTCTAGAACTAAGTGCCCTTAACACTGTACTCATAGTGTCGAGTGCAATTTGTCATGAGAAAAATAAATTTTTAGTATAAAAAGAAGTTAGAACTTATTTAATTCATTTCAATTTGTTTTTCAGTTTTCAGTACCACTTTCTTATCTAATTTCTGTAAATAGAACAAAATCAGCTGTACCGAAATGGAATTCCACCCGGTGTCTCAAAAGCTACAAAAGACCTCAACATGCTTTTGGTTAGGCGGTGGTAGAAGAGAGAAATCACGTTGACTCGCGCTGTCTCTGGTTCAGCGCTTCCACTATTCTGAAAGCTCTCTCTCTCCCCTTCACTGTTCACTCTTCTGTGTGCCACAACCACTCACCCCAATCTGTCAGGTTAATTTCCAAGACACCATTGTTTTTTTTTGGTTTTGGCTCTTTGGTTCCCAATAAGCTGTGTTGATTGAAGATAGAATCATGGCATAGTGACATTGAAGTTTTGCCAGCTTTTTTTGTAGCGGTTTGCTAACCTTTTTCCCCTCTGAAAAGAAAACTAAGAAAAAATGAGTCTTTTAAACGACTTCTTTAATGGGGCATTCTTTCATTTGATTCTTCTTTTCTTCTCCAGCAGCATATTTTCAGCTCCCAATCTTTACTGTGCCCATTGGGGGGTTTCCCAATGTGATGGAGCTTGAAACATATCTAGTCCTGTAATCTGGGTTTGACTTGGTTTAAAATTTGTTTCCATCAGTGTCAATGACCCTGTTAAAATAAGTTGAGATTTTTGGATGCTATTTTTGGCTGGTTATAAACAAAGTGGGATCTGATTTTTCTCTTAAATTGGGTAAAATTCACTTTCTCGCGTTAGTTTTCGGGAGCTTGTTACTTTTTGACATGGTTGTTATGCCTGATTCTTTTATTTTGTTTCCCTGGTGTTCATTTAGTACGTGTACTTTGTTTGACTATAGCTATTGGTGTGTTCTTAATGATATATGTGTGTGCCTGAGTTTGCTTCGCTGTAACAAAATGAAACTCTATAATTCAATGTACAACCTTTGATTTAAGCAAAAGGAGTAATTAATTTCTCCTGGGTTGTGGTAGGCTTCTTCATTATTCTACAACTTCTTCTGCAACTTCAATTCAGTTCCTAAATGGAACCTTGGAGTTATGTTCCAGAAGAGAAAGGCTATTTGTTTTCTGATGACATGGATTTTTCACTTGATGCTTTTATGAGAAGTAGAAAAACATTGGTTGATTGGGAACACAAGGCCTCCTGTAACTTTGAGAGAGATGGATTTAGTTCAGAAAGGGAGGAAGTTAAAAGCATGGAATTTGTTGACTTGGGGTTTCCGGACTTGTTCCGGAAGTCCTTTCATGGTAGCCAGTTTATGGAGACATCCAGCTGCGAGCTAGATAGTAATAATTCTTGTAGAAGAGGGAATTCCTCCAATCATGTTATTGCTTTGGATTCATCTTTGGGGGAAGAAGAATCCGAGTCGAAGCATTTAAGTGCTCTAGTTGAATCAAATAGTCACGATTCATCCCTGATTGATTTGAAGCTAGGGAGATTAGCAGATTGTCAAAGTGCAAGCAGTGACAAATTTGCAAAGGAAGGGTTCACCTTAACAACCATGCATTCAGCCATGCTTACAAAGAGAGCTCGCACTTCCAGCTTGCCAACTCAGGCTCCTGTTTGTCAAGTTTACGGTTGCAACATGGATCTTAGCTCCTCAAAAGATTACCACAAAAGGCATAAGGTTTGTGATGTTCACTCCAAGACGGCTAAAGTTATTGTGAATGGCATTGACCAGAGATTTTGTCAGCAATGCAGCAGGTTAGTAATTTTTGGGGTTCATTTTGTAGATACATTGCATTTTTTTATATTTTTCATTCCCTACACTGAATATAATTCAAATTAATTTGAAAAATGATAATACCTAATTAATTAAATTCGGATCAGTCAATGTATATGATTTGGCAGTTGGCACAGATTAACTTTCTATTACATTCCATGTGACATATATTCTTGGCTTTGAGGTTAATGATTGCAGATTGAACTATATTGTTACATATGGATTGAATCACACTTTTCTTGTCTTTTTGAATTAGGTTCCATTTGCTAGCTGAGTTTGATGATGGTAAGCGCAGCTGTCGCAGGCGTCTAGCCGGACACAATGAACGCCGAAGGAAACCTCAGTATGATTATATGTCTGGTAAACAGCACAAGATACTTCAGTCATATCAAGGTATGAAAAATCCTTTCTGTTAGGACTAGTACCTTTAGAGAGAATTGTAGTTTAAAGTTTAAACTTTCTTGTCTGGGTGCAATTTTTGTTATTGGCTGTTCTTGATGTGTGTTTTTCCATTAAGCAGCTCTTATGAATGGTGTCCAATTTTTAAAGTACTTATTGTACTTTTTTTTTTCAAGCCACTTTCATATTTAATAACCACTTGGGCCCGTGTACAATTTAAATAAATACTGAGGTGTGCTACAGAATAAGGATAATGGGAGAAAGGAAGATGTTGGATATAAGGTAATGATAGCTTGATTGAAGAAAGACATAGAAAAATCAATTTAGAAGGTTGAGGCATTCATAACACTAATGCTCTGGTGTGGAATAGTTAAGAGTTCATAGATAAGTATGTTGGAACTAGATAAGAAAGAACAATGAAGAAAATTGCATATAGGATAATCGGAAGTCTTGTTTGGTTCTTATTAGGATTTATGTATCTGATAATTGGTTGCACATATTCATTAAGTTCAATGGAACAACCAGCAAAGGATATTGATGTGATGTGTTAAATAGTGCACATGATGATTTGAGCCTTATGTTATCTTTCCACCATTGGAATGAGATATTGGTAAAAGGATCGTTAAATTTAGAACCCTCTAGGTGTGCAAACATGCTTTAACCATTGTGAGAAAATGAGAAGCATTTAAATTCATCATAACCGGACCCCTTTTCTTAAGTTTGAGTGCCATACTTCAATTCACATTTGATAGGATTTTTGCAGCAGTACATAAATTTGTGTGTTTAATAAGCTTTAGGAATTTAAATTCTGAAGCAAGATTCTCAGAATGTATAATCATTTAGAAATATTGTTAAGAGTTGATAAGTAGGATTTATATTATGAGATATACCTCTAATTTTTACCATCATATGTAGTTTACAAATTGCTAGCTTTCTACATCAAGAGCCATTCATAATCAGATTGTTTAAGATTTGGTGTGAAGGTAGTGTTCTGTCTACATAGTTCTTGTGTGTTCTTGGAGTGCCATGCTATATATTCTCCTAGTCACACAATGAATGACATTTATGCATCCTAAGGTGGAGGCTCCGCCACTTCTTGTTGAAATGTCATTCCTTGTGTGGCCTGAAGCATATCCAACATGACACTCCAATATCACACAAGAATTGCCCGTCTAAATATATAACTACATATAGGATGGCTTCGTTTATGATAATGTTAATAATTAATTACTAAAACATTTTGAACACTGCTGTAAGCTTTTGACTTTGTCAGCTCATGCAGCACTACATGACATTGAGGTATATTATGTTTTGTCTTTTGCTTCTATATTTCTTTTTTCTTCTATGCCCTCTTTTTCTAAGGCACAGGTTTTATATCACAAATCCCTTCCCCTGATCCTCGTGGTACAAGTATAAATCAGTTTTGGCATTTTATATTAGCTGCCTTTAGGCATAAACTATAGATATCATGCCTTTTTTGTCACTATATGAGCAGATGTGTCATGAACTTTGTCAAGTAGCACATAACTAAATTGATAAAATATGTTTATTATGTTATAATTTATTTTGGAAGTTTTTATAGAAAATGAGCTATCAAATATCACTAATGACAATGAAGTCTACACAAGAAAGTGAAATGTGTCAATACTACAGGAAATTATAGGAAATTTGGGTCAACTCTAGCTAAGGGGACCATATTAGTTGCAGTTACATCTTTTATATCCCTGTCCAATGTAATTTTGGCTACATCAGAGTAGTTTTCAAAAGATACTTAGAGCCATTAATTTATAAAAAAGGAAGCATGCAGTTTTAAAACATTTTTTTTTAATCATTTCTACTTTAGAAATAACATTTCAGACAAGAGAGGCACTTATAGTTTCCTTAAAATATGTTATCACTCTATCTCTTAATTACCGTGGTCCCTGGGAATGAAGTGGACCACTTAACTAGTGTTTGTTTGTCCTTGTGTATTTTATGCACAATACCAGCGTTGAAGCTTGTTTTTGTGCATCATGGTAGAACTCATATTTTTTATTTCCACAATCATAAGATTTTTTTTCAATTCATAATTCCAAGAACATTTCACCATTGGAACTGTGAGAAATACTTGCATGGTCCTGGATTACATTTATCAATAGTCCAAGAACCTTATGAACTATCGATTTCTTGTTTTTTTGTATGTTTTTGTTTAAATCATACAAATTTAAATCAATGGTTCAAAAGGTTCCTAGACCATTAAATGTGGTCCAAGACTACGTAAGTATTTCTCGAGAACTATTGAACAAGGTTACCAAATGCTCTCTATTTTAATTTAACTATCCATTTAGAGTTAACACAGGAAATAAAAATAAATAAATGTTGTTGATAATAGTTCAAAATTCTTTGAATGGTTGAAATTACATGCACTAATGCATTGGATAGAACTATATTTACCTTGCTTGAATTGCATGTTGTCATTAGTACAGAGGACATTATTGAGAAAAAAAATTAATACTGCATTGAGATGTGAACTGAATAGAAATTCTGAAACTCAAATTATAAAAAGTGGGACAGTTAAATTCAAACTGAAACAGAGGGAGTAATGAACAAAGAAATTGGATGATAAATGTAAGATGTCCCCTAAGATAAATCTGTTTACTTAAACAAGGCACTAAGGATTGTTAAAGCTGTAATGAAGTTATACATTGACTGCTGTTTCTAGGTGCAAAATATCTGGGGACTTCATTACAGAAGAGACCACAGCCTTCGTTTCAAGACATATTTCGAAATGGCATCCTTTTCCCAGCAAAGTATGATCAAATCTCTCAGAGTGGACGTGTCAAATTAGAAGAGGAATCGATTTTCGGCCCTCAAGTAGCAGCATCCGTCACAGATGGTCAAGAGTTATCTAGCTGTGCTCTCTCTCTTCTGTCAGCTCAGTCACAGATTCCGTCGCGCCACTCAGCAGGAAATCCGTTGGCTAGTCCCTCCCATAATTTTCAAGCCGTCTGCATGCGCAATGGAGATGACCAAGTTTCTGAAACTCCTTTGGGGATAAGCAATGTGGATAAATATGTAACAGATGAGTCCCTTTTTCCATGTGGGTTAAACTCGGAGGAAGTTGTCAGGAGTGAATCCACGATACTTTCTGAAGCCGGTGGCGCTCATGGATTCCGCAGAGAACATGGAGCGACTGTTGATCTGTTCCAATTGTCTTCACATCTTCAAAGAGTGGAGCAGCAAAGAAATTCTGTTTTGGTAAAGTGGGAAAATGAGGACTGCTGTTTCCCAACTATTTAAAAAGCTGGTTTAAGCTTGCAGTGTCATTAACATATCCAATTTGTTGACACTTGAGAGCTTGTTTGGTTTTTGTTTCTATTTCCTGTTTTCATTCTATTTCCTATTCGTTACGATTTTATTAAGGAAACAGTGAAAATGTTACGGACCCAGCAGCAACAGCTGATTTTGCTAACCGAAATGGAAAGGCAATAACTCTTTTTCGCAACATTATTCTAGGAGAAATAAAAGAGGAAAGAGCAGAATAGGGAAGAATAATATCTGATTTATTGAAACAAATCAGGATTTGTTAGGAAAGAATAAATTAGTTGAGCCAAATTAGGAAGTGAGCAATTGTAGGAGAAAATAAGTTAGTCTCTTGATTCTCTCCCATTTGATTATATAGGAAATCGTGGGGAAAGGGAAAGGCATTCGGTTCCTAAAAATTCCCAGACCAATTTTTGTTCGTGCTTTCCATTAATTTACCCATTCTTGTTTGGTTCTGTAGAGAAAATTTTCCATTGGAATTGTCTGCCTAATCAATAAACACCAAGGCCATTTCAGTAATTCATTTCTTATTGGTGTCAGTTCTTACAGAAAACAATAAAATTCTCATCCATATTTTCATTTTCTATTTTCAGTTCACTATTTTTTTGACAAAATTTTGAAAAACAGAAAACGGACTGAAAATAGGTAATGAAAACAGGAAATTGAAACTAAAACCAAACAGACCATTATATTGTATTGTGTTGTTTCTCACTGAATGGATGCATTTGTGGCATAGTTTGGGACCAATGATGGGAAGGGGAGTTCGGGACATCTGAACTAACCATGGTAGTAGATGTTCAGATTGAGGATTTCCAACTGTATAGCACAATACCACTGGCACATTAAAAAGAAAAGAACCGAGCCATTTGGTTGTGATGTACAAACTAGTGTAATTTATTAGTGGCCTCGGCTAGTGATTGAAAGGGAAACTTAAGCTCATGCCTTTGAACTTGTCTTTTGTGTAGTTTTGCTAAAACTAAGTAGTGTTTATGAACAATATCGATGTTAGTATTTAGCAGGCATTTCACTATTTCTTTTGTCTAATGTTTGCCCCTGAAACTTGTGTCAATTAGTTAAGGAGCAATATAAGTCTTCTTTATGTATATAAAAATTTATACTAATATTTTTTGAAGAAAAAAAATGGTGAAAGTGGAAGGAAACTGAGTATTTTTACTGTTGTGCTTCCTAGGATATTCATTTCATGCATTAAATGTCACTAAGCTAGATTATTCGCTAGGAGAAAGTTCCAAACAATTATCAATTCTTGATTGTTGTAAAGCCCCTGGTTAGGTTCAGACTTGAGAGGAACATTCAATAAGATGCAAAATGGAATCAGGACACTATAAAAGTAGATTTAATTGAGGTTAGCATCAACTTTATAATTTAAGGATCTTTATTCTTCTGGAAGATGGCTCTTCGGTGGTCCAAGGGAAAAAGGTAAGCATGTTTACTGGATAAGTTTTTCAACACATTTATTTATTGAAGAATATGCTCCAGCATGAGTGTTTATACACTTTGAGGCCTGTGTCACCTTTTGCAAATTTTACCAATTTTTCTTTTCTTCCCCAAACCAAAATAGAAAGAAATTGTTCCAAGTGGGTTACCATTTCAAGTTATTTTGCACTAAGGGAATCTCCTTTACAGCCTCAGCACTTTGACACACGAAATTAGCTTAGATTAGCCATCCAAAAAATAAAGCCACCTAATTCCCAGAAGCAACAGTGTATTTTAAATTTGCATGAACTGCAACTTGATCTTGTAATGGATTCCATCCTCACAAAGCACATATTGGTTGCAATATAGAATCATGAATACTAAATATTATGGGCATCCAAGTTCACGTGTGGTCGGTCTAGTTTAAATAAATCTAATGAAGAACCACAATACATGATGTTAGGACAAAATTCTTCTGAGATCTTTTATTTTAGAGGATAAAATGAGAAATTTTATCATTAGATCATTAAAATGAGAATGAGTAGAACTTTTATTTTATTAATCTAGATTTCTCATTTTACCTCTCACTTTAAAAGATTAAAATTCGTGTTGGGGGTGTTGTCCAATAGGCACCTTGTTATATAGTGCGTGATGCCCATTGCATTTTACTGCACCCTGTAAGTGTTGTAAGTGTGGTAAAACAAATTAAAGAACCATAGTTAAACGATTTAAGGGGCGTGGCTAGATTCTAAATTTATTTAACCACATTTTTAAACCGTGGATAAATTCAATGTGCATTTTAATAAGGTGCAGTAGCCTTTAAAACTGTACCGTCATCAATTTGTTCACCTTTCCTTTTTGTTTCTCTATCTTCACAGGGGATTATTTGAAAGGTTTAGTTAACAAGGACTATAAAGATACTTGTTAAGATATTTAAAGTGAGATAATTAAGTTTTTTAATATTTTTATTGTATTCAAGACTTAAAAGTTTTATATTTTAAATAAAATTTTTATCACTTTAAATTTTTTAATAATGCTCGCATTTATTAGCAAAACCCTTATTTTAAATCTTATCATAGCATGTCACATATTTTATGGTTAAAATAAAGTATTAATAAAAATATGACACAGCTCCACAAAGCAGCATGTCGTGTGGCTTGTGGAGTTTTGCTTTGGTGGGTGCCTGGGTGGGTACCATGTCAAAACGGAATGAAAGGAAATTGATGATGTTTCTTTTTTAGGGTTAATATTCTATTTGGTCAATTGACTTTATCTTCTTACTCTATTAGGTCCATTAACTTAATAAAGTGATAGGTTAGTTTATAAACTTTGTAAACATTAGACTTGTTAGCCCCTCTGTTTAAACTTCTAACGAAAGTTGAGTTGTCAATTAATGAGTCGTTATGTCCATCCTCTCTCTTAGTCAGCTAAAAACAATGTTGTTTTGAAGGTTCCAAGGACCAACCTGTCCAAAACAAGTCCAAGGACCAATTAGGCCAAAAAAACGTTCAGGGATTACTTAGACCCTGCGCCATACCACCACCACTTCCTCTCCTTGACCTTGAGCCCACCATCATCACCACCACCTCCACCTCCACCTTTAGCCTAGTGCTATACAACCACACCCTCATTCCCAATACCACCACTCATACTCCATTCTCACTACTACCGCCACCACTACCCCCACTCATATCTCAATTCCACTACCCCACAACTACCGCCATCACCACTACCACTCAGATCTCATTTCCACTACCACCACCACACATACCTCCTATTATGTGAAATTAATGATGATAATATATAGCAAAAATAAGCTTCTTTGATCATTTAAAGATGTAGTTTCATATTATTTTTCTAAAAATGTTATAAAGTATTTGTGGTGAGCTGTGAAGAATTTGTATAAATTGACTATATAATAAAGGAAAAATCAAAGAAGTTGAAGATCAATGACTAGTATCTGTCTTTCTGTTGTTGTTTACTTAGATCCATGCCTCAAAGATTTGCCTTATATGCTCAATTTTCCTAAGAATGTGTTCTTTCGAGCTTTTGACGATTATGCTTAGGTGCTAGTAATGCACTTGAATTTTGATATGATGTTTCTATAATAATTGTGGCTTAGACACACCTTGAGATTCCTTATTTGACTTTTGGTAATTTTACTAGAATTCTATGATTCTTCTTGTTGGTGTGGGAGGGAAAAAATAAGGTGCTTATTTTTTATTTTTGCTGTATATTGTCGTCATTAATTTTACACAATAGGGGTGTGTGTGTGGTGATGATATTGAAAATGAGATATGAGTGGTAGTGGTGGTAGTGATGGTGGTGGGGTAGTGCGAATGGGGTATGAGTGGTAGTAATGTGAATGAGGCTGAAGGTATAGGTGAAGGTGGTGGTGGTGGTGGACTCAAGGTCAAGGGGAGGAGGTAGGGGTGGTAGGGTGCAAGGCCAAAGTAGTCCCTGAATTCTTTTTAGCCTAGTTGGTCCTCGAATCTTTTTTGGCTAGGTTAGTCCCTTGAACCTTCAAAACGACATTGTTTTGGGCTAACTAGGAGCGACGATAGACATAACAACTTGTTAATTGACAACACAACTTCCGTTAGGGGTTTGATAGATGGAGGGACTAATGAGTCCAACATTTGCAAAGATTAGGAACCAACCTGTCACTTTATTAAGTTAAGGGACCAAGTAGGGTCAGAGGATAAAGTCCAAAGATCAAATAGGGTATAAATCCTTCTTTTTATTTGATGTTTATGTTCAGGTTCTTTCTTATTAATATAATTTTGGGGTTAAATAAGTATTTGGCATTAATATGTATATCTTTTTTGAATTTACACCTTAATATGATAACGTCCAATCCACTAAAAACCCTAAGTCATTATCTCCACCCATCACCACCAACAACCACCATCCTCCACCGTACCTCCATTGACAACCCATCACCTTCACCATCATCAAAAATCATCATTTCCCTCACATTCTAATGCTCTCTCCTATCTCACTCTCACAAAATCATCATCATCTCTGATTTGGAGATTGAGCTCTCTTCATCTCTACCCTCTTGATC
This sequence comes from Nissolia schottii, assembly GCA_003254905.1. Lineage (NCBI taxonomy): Eukaryota > Viridiplantae > Streptophyta > Magnoliopsida > Fabales > Fabaceae > Nissolia > Nissolia schottii. Next base: position 72,443 of record QANU01002672.1, read on the forward strand.
TCTCTCTCACCCTCTTCATCCTTACCCTCACTCATCGTTTTACCAACACAATAACTCAACCCATCTCAAGTTTCTCCAGAAACTCAACAATGACAGAATCCTTCCATTCTCTCATAAAGAAATGGGCACCTATCAATTGAGGATGTGGGTAGCCATTGCCCGTGCCCAAACCAGAACCATCACCAAATGTACCTGCAACCATCAACAACAATATAACATCCCCACATCCTACCCCTAACCCCACATGCACCCCCCACAACCACCTTCCACAATCACATCCTACCCTCATCCATCATCATAAAAACAACAATCATCAATTGCACTTCATATCTAAAAATCAACACTCATATGTGATAGATTAGTGATTCGACAAGGCTGGGGGAGGTAGGAGTAGGCAAATGTGTGACTAGTGTTTTGAAGTGAAGGGAGGAAGGAGAAGCATAGATGGGAAGAATAAGGATTTGAAGAGATGATGAGAAAGATGGCGGGGGATGGCGGTTAGTAGGGGTGTTCAAATCTAATCCAATCTAATCAAAATTACTAAACGGATCAAAAAAAATAAAATAACTGGTCAATATCACAATGTTTGGATTTGATTGAATTTTGTTTTTTTAAAAGCCGCTTGGATTAGATTGGATTTTGGATTTAGTTTTCAAAATCGACCCAATCCAATCCAATCCAAACTAAAAATATCATATAATATAATTTTATGTGTTAAATTTATACTTTTACTTAATCTATCATAATTTTTATTGTCATTCTTACTAATATCATCTTATGCATATAAAAATGAGTTATTTAGCTTTTATTGTTATATTTTCATTTTATTGGCTTAAATTACTTATACTTTATAACATTCTTAACTTAAAGTTTCTTCTATTAAAAAATGATTAAACCAATCCAATTCAAACCTCGATAAATTATTCTTTTGGATTGGATGGACTTTTCACTCAAAACTGATCCAAACCGCATCGCGAACATCTGTAGTGGTTAGAGAGTGATGATGATTTTGGAATTAGGATTTTCTTTCTTTCTTTTTTTTAAGAAATGGGTTGGGTAATTTGAGTGGGTGGGTCGGGTGATGTGGGTCTAATGACATGTGCATGTTACATGCCACTTGACACGTAACTTATTTAACTCTATACTTCATTTTTGGATACTTCAAAAATTACGTTGGTTGCAAAAAAGTTTGAATATAAGATTTCATGCCTTCTACCCAAACTCCTCACCATTAGAACAACTCTATACTTTTACTTCCTTTTTTGGTAAATTGTATTTAGTGTCCTCTAAGTTTGTTGAAATAGCATTCACCCTTAAACTATTTCAAAAAATAATCTCACCTCAATTTCGGCCAAGTCACTAACTAGGGGTGGAAATATGTCAGTTCGTCTGTCGAGGGCCTTTTGACCCAGCTCATTTAGGGTATAGTTCGACCTAACCTATTTAATAAATAAGTCAGGTCAAAACTTTAAAAAGAAATCTTTTTAGCTAAATAGGTCAGGCCACAGGTAGAAAAAAGTTATTTAGGCCCAACAGACCGACCTATTTATAAAAATATATATTTTCCTATTTTTGAAAAATAATAAAATTCTATTGTATTTTTATAATATGACCTAATTATACTCAAAATCTTTTCATCTCTCTCACTCTCTTTGAAATAGAATTAGACATTCTTCTTTGACTCATCATCTTTTTGTCTTTATTTCAGATGTAGGCACCTCTAGGGCTTTATCTTTTCATTTGTTGTAGAATACCGATTAATTTGTTTTCTCTTACTATATCACTTCAATATTTGTAGAGTAGGATTTATTCTTAGTTACTAGTATAATTCATCTTCTTTCATGATTATCTTGGCTATGTTAAACTTAAATGATTGAAAAATGGATTTTCTTAAATTTCTTGTTAGTGATTTAATTAGATATATTGTATAACTTCAATGACAAATAACATCTAAACTTTTTATTTTTCTTTGTTTCAAGTAGGTTTGCAAATAGGCTTTCGAGCCAAGTTAGACTTTTAAAAAGACCAAGATAAGCCTTAAAACCTATGACAGGTAATAGGCCCAGGTTCGGTCCAAATAATTTAGAATCAGGTCAGACCTATTTAAGCCAAAACCTAGCCCGGTTTGACCAATTTCCACTCCTATCACCAAAGACCAAAAAATAAAATAAAAGTGAAAACTAAAAAAGTAAAAGGGCTATTAACCACAAGAAATCACCACCAGAAAAATACTAAATATAGCTAAATATAGATTGGCTTTATCGACAAAATTTTTTTGTCAAAAATATTGATTGGATTTTTTAATTAGAGAAAGATTTTTCATCTATAACGAATAAATATGAAGTTTTAATAATAAATGAGAATTATAGACATAAATAATAATAATTCATTCTAAATGAAAAATATTACAGACAAATATTTTCTAATATTTATTTAAAAGAAATTTTCATCACAAAATTTGTTTGTAATAATTCTCACGAACTAGAAAAAAAAATATTATAGATAGATTTTTCAATGGAAATGTATTCTAAATATTCTTTTAGAAACTAAAACAGTTTTCATTTGTAATTACAGTCATATTTTGCGACAGGTATAGATATTTGTCTATATACTTCTCATTTATTATTGAAAATTCATATTTTTGTTGTAGTTGTAAAATTTATCTTAGATTAAAAAGATCAGTCTGTATTGCAGACAACTTTTTTCTATTAATAAAATTTGTCTGTATTTAACATTTTTTTATAATAACTTCGTTTGGTTAACAGTCTTTGTGCTTTTTTATTTATTTATTTTTTTCATTTTTGGTTTAAAAACGTTGGTGGCTAGCCTGGTTTGATGAATTGTCTAAAATTGAGGTGAGATGCTTTTTTTTTAAAAAATAATTTTGAAGTAAATACTATTTTAATGAACCCGGAAAATACTAAATGCAATTTACCTTTTTTTCTCTCGGTACATACACGTATACTGTTCACTATCCACATTGAAATTCCTCTTACCCATAATTAATGTGTAATTAACAATTAGATATATACATAAACATTCACAACTTTATAACTTTTTTAATTAAGTAAAACCATATTGTGGTAGCAAAAAATACACACGTCACCACATTCATCCTCTAAAAGGATTGATATAATATAAAACGTCACTATATTAATTTATCTTTTTGGAAAATTAAATTGGATATTAAAAAAAATGTTTATCACTCCATTTTGTTTATTGTAACTCTCATTTTAGGACTTCTATTATAATATTCTTAATTAATTGACACTTGCTTTAATTTTTTTTTTTATCTATTATCACTCTTGTATTTTAATTTTATACTAATTAATTAATACTAAATACAAAATGAACTATTTTTTTACTTAAAATGTTTTAAACAAAATCAACCTAATTTTTATAATTTTTTTAATGTAAAATCAAAATAAAAAGTTTCATGGCTAATATGCAGAGCCCATTATCTTCTTGTCAATTCTAAAGTGATAAATAAATGCATAGTCATATCAGATAACTATGTATTTAAGATAAAGAGTGAATCAAAGTAATGTAGGACAACTTGATAACATTTACAGAAAACTATGTCACGTCATCTAAAATAAATCATACCTAAAATAATCATTAATTTATTTGAAAATATGAAATCATCTCAACATCAAAAATATCTTTATAATCAAGAAGTTGAGTGTCAATTTAAAGTATTATCATCCTCAATTTGATTTTTGATCATTTAGAAGTAGCACAATAAAATAATTACATAGGTAAAAGAAAAATTAAACAAATCTAAAATGCTCAAAATTTAAAACAATATCGAACTCCTAATAACAAAAATATATACGAAATATAATCTCTAAAAACTCACATGGATCGAAATACATTGCGAAAAAAGAGCAATGCAATATCGCAGTAATTGGTTGAAAGGTGGCCCAAATTTGTGCTGTTTCTGTTAAAATGTACTTGAAAGACAAACGATTAAAAGATACAAGTAGTAGTTTATGGGACAAACCATAGAAGACAAACGGTCAAAAGAAAGTAATATCGTCCGAGACAAGGAATAAGAGAAAATATGTAACCAAATTCTATCCCAAAATATTTTGATTCAACTTCTAGTTTTAGAGTGGGAGTGCTAATCTTCCCTTATAAATAGAACCTTACTTCATGAGTCTTTGTCATGACCCGAAAATCGTGACACACACAAATGACTAATTTTCTTACAAAAGTCAACATTTTTTTTGTAAAATATGCTTTTAACTTCAAATAAAAAAATAAACTTTTAATTTTTTAATAAACATAAACTCTTATAATTATTACTTTGAAAATATAAACATTATCATATATGAAAAATACGCAACATGGTGTGAAGATCCTTCTTGTATACGATTAAAGCATTCTAAACACTGACTCGATTACAAATTGAAATAAAGTCTAGCATAACCCGATGGATAGCTTTACCTCAAGGTCTTACTCAAGAATTCCTGACATAGCTACGGGTGATCATGACCTCCATGAAACTTTGCTACAACTTAAATTTGTACTTTATGATCCAAATCTCTCTTCAAATCTCTTCTTCAAAATTTGTATCGTATCTAATATCCTTTAAATCTTCATTAATTCTCTTGACAATTTATTTTTCTGCAATTAAAATAGAAGATTAAAAAGGAACAAAATCTACAAATTGATTTCTAAGATAAAAAATGGTGTCTTAAATTGTATTTTTCTCAATTTGTCTCAAAAGAGGATCATGTGCAAAACATATCAATTAAGCATTAGTGAGGGTTGGTTGTTAAAGAGTGAAGAAGAAGAGTAGTTTCTATTTTTTATTTAATTTTTTTTCCCTTTAACAAATGATGTCGTTTTAATTTTTTTTCTTTATTTTCCTTTACTAAACTAAATGACGTTGTTTTACTTTAAAAAAAAAACTTACGCAAGTTTCTCACAACTCACGCAAGATGGAGTCCAAAGGGCTCAGAGTTCAAAATAGAAGAATTAACCAACGTGAGTTACTTCCTTAAAGGACAAAAATTTATTTAATCCTGTATAATATTTGATAGTTATGGTCACTTTGGTAAAAAATATAGGTAAACTATTTTTTAATCATATAAGAAAAACGGCTATTGCAAAATAATTTTGAAAAAGTAGTTGCAACTTATTTGGAAAAAAAAAGAGCTTAAATTTTGAGTAAAAAGTTGTTACTTAAATCTATCTATTTTAGCAAACACGTTAGCTTTTTTTTGAAACACTTTATTTTCGAGAAAAAGAACAAAGATGTTTCTCCATGTTCCCAAAAAGGATGTTTCTCGATGTTACTTGGTGAAAATTTCCCAATCAGAAAGCGCTTGAGAAAGCCCAAGCCCAGGCCCAGGCATAACACCTCAAAAAAAGACTAGTAAAGTTTTTTCCCTCCCTTTATGACCAAAAAATAAAAGTATTTTCTCCCTTCTCTCACACCCAACACCACCTTCCGCGCCGTCGTCCAATCACCGCCGCAACCGCCGCCACCATACAAACCGCACTTCAAGACTCCATAGATATGGAGAAGAAGCCAAACGAGAGAAAAGGGGAAGCCAAGAAGGTAAAGGTGTTGAGCACGAGCTCACTCCAAATGAGCGAACAAGATGCTTCTCGCCTGGTTGGTTCCATCGTTGAAAAGGGTATCTCTGACTCATACAGTAGTAATCCACCCACTCCCTACCCTCTTCCCAAAGCCACTGTTCTTCCTTTCCCCGTTGCACGCCACCGTTCCCATGGTCCTGTAAGTCTTCCTTTTTTCTCCTTTAGCAACCCTTTTGGTTACCCTTTACATTGTAAAAGCTCTAATTTTTTTTATATACATGATATCGTATCATGCTTGAATTGAATGAAGACCGAAGATTACTTGTAGTATAGTGAGTAATGTATAGGGGAAAAAACCTTTTAGTTTTTTTTTTAAATGCTTTCAATGACTTTTACTGAAGAGGGTATGTTGGAAAACGCTTAATAAAGAGTCGTTGAATGTTAGTGGGAGGCAAACACAAAGTGGTACATAGTTGCGCCTTTGAGGCTTCATTGTATTCTTCTTTGTCCATCGTCTTCTCGGTACTTTTGCGCGAACTCAACAAATAATGGAATAGTTTGAATGAAAAGTTCTCCGCTAAACTAATCCTTGAATGGTTCACCCTAGTTGTTCATCCTACAAACTCTTAGTTGGGCATGGAGTTGTTTTACAATAATTCAATTTGAGTTTGTTGTGCGTGAGTATAGTTCTTATGGACTGATATTTATACTTTGATGGTTTTGCAGCATTGGCGTCCATTGGGTTGTAAAGGGGGTGGTGACGACGATGATGATGTTGAGGATGAAGAAGATAAAGCTTTCATGGAGTCTGACAATGTTTCAGCCTTTGCTAATCCGGTACAAAGCAGGAAGAAAAAGGGTTTGGACTTAAGAAAGTGGAAAGAGATTACTCGGGATGATAATTCTTCCTTGGGGAAAAAATCGGAAGAGGATATGTCACACGTTAACCAAACTACAGGGAAAAACAAGAATGATAAAGGCAGTAAGACTGCAGACAAGAAAACCTCACCTTCTGCTGATGGCAGTGCCTTTGTTTCTATGAAAGTTGATGCTAAACACATGTTAGATAGCGCAGATGGAGGGTGTCTCAATGCATTTACTGACATGGAACTCGATACATCTAATAAGGTAGATCTTCAGGAAAAAGATAAATATGCAAGAATTTTTTATGACAAGGAAGAAAATGAATTTGCACCTGAAAGGGATCAAATTTGCTATGATGCTTTAAGACCACAACAAAATAACTTAACTACACGCATGGTTTCTTGTTCTGGTTCCAACAACTTTGGAAGTGAACAAGTGTCCATGTCTCTTGGGAATGAAATTGATGCTGAGAATCAAGCTCGGATCAAGCAAATGTCACCCCAGGAGATTGCTGAAGCCCAGGCTGAAATAATGGAGAAGATGAACCCTGCACTACTGAGAGTACTGCAGAAAAGAGGGCAAGAAAAATTGAAGAAACAAAATAATGTGAAATCAGAAGTGGGCAGTGGCTCTGAATCTGTGAACCAACATGTTAAGAATACTCTAGATGCAAAAAGTCTGCATACAGAGAATGACATTTCCCATATGGTGGTGAAACCACCATCAGTAAATAAACTAGATGATGAGAAAAATAGGGAAAAGAATTTGACCTCCGCAAGTAGTAGCTCATGGAATACTTGGAGCAATAGGGTTGAGGCTGTTAGAGGGTTACGATTTTCCTTGGCTGGGGATGTTGTTGATAGTGATTGTGTACTTGTGTATGGTATGCTTTATTTATTCTTCTTATGTTCTTTAGCTATCCTAATGATTTCTGATGTCATGTTTGCATAGATATAGGCATATAGCTATAGGCACTTGTGGTATGTGTTTCACTATTTCTTTCTTTCGGGTAATGCTAGTGGTATGTTTTGTTAATGATTTGATGCTTTTCTTCATGAGAGATCAACTGCTGTTTTGCAACTTAATTATTGGAATTTTGTATTTAAGTTGTTTTTCTTCCCAAATATCCATGGTCCATTTTTGGTTGACTGCTTCTAATGAACATGAACCAAAAATACTTAGCATTTGTATAAGTATTGCAAGGGATATTGATGGCAAATAAAGTAAAGGTGATCAATGTCTTCACAAGGTTTTGCTTGTTTGGAAAGCATTGAACAAGTCATGGCTCCCCCTGTTCTGGTGTGGTCGACCATAATTAGAATATTGTTTTGGTTCAAGTGTGGACTGTGGATTCCTGTCAGTTATCTTTCCTTCCTAATCTTTCCATGTCCTTGTTGTATATTCAGCATATCAGATAAGATGGCTTTTTCTGTCTGGAAAGCGTTTCCATTGATATCCTGATTATGCTGTAAATAAGATAGTTGTGAATATAAATTTTGAATTTGGTTTCTGTGGTGACTCTTTCTGTTGTGCTACAGATAATGTTGCTGAACGTGATTATCTGCGAACTGAGGGAGATCCTGGTGCAGCTGGTTACACAATCAAAGAAGCAGTGGCACTCACTAGAAGTGTGGTATGTTATGTGTTGAAACAGATGTATCTTTCAGTTGGACACAGCTATTCATTTGGAATCTGGATGCCTGGAACAGTTTGGATGGGTTGGCGTTTATGAATGTATAGTTAAGATAATTTATTGCATGTTCTCCCTTTGAAACTCAGCATCTGCCAAATGTTATTCTTTAGGTTCCTGGACAAAGGTCCCTTGCGTTACATCTCCTCTCATCTGTGCTTGATAAGGCATTATGGTATATTTGCGAAGACAGAACTGGGCAAATTTGGAACAGTGAAAACAAAGTTGACAAATCAGTTGACTGGGAGGCTGTTTGGGCTTTTGCACTTGGTCCAGAACCTGAGCTCGTGTTGTCACTTAGGTAAATTTTGTTGCACAAGGTGTTAGTTTTATCAACTACCTGCAATGACTGAGTGAAAATGCTTGGTGCCTGTGCCATATGATTTCTAATAATGCTGACTATTCATCCTGTCATTTATGTTTAGATCTTCCCAATAAATTGTATTATAATGTGCTACATGTACTATTTTGAGTAGCTTTTGAGTAATAACTACTCGGTGAATACTTCATTTTTTTTCCAAATTGTAATGGCTTATTATTTTTCCCATTGTTTGGGTTTCTTTTGACAGTAGTTTACTCTGCTTTTTCTTAGGATGTGTCTTGATGATAACCACAATTCCGTGGTTCTGGCCTGTGCAAAGGTTGTTCAATGTGTATTGAGTTGTGATGTGAATGAGACCTATTTCGATATCTCAGAGGTAACAACAGTTCCCATCTACGTTTATCATCTTTAATCTTTTATATATATATATATATATATATATATATCTATCTATCTATCTATAACTATTATCTGTTTCAAATTAGAATCACCTGTAATATTTTGTTTTTCCACTTCCAGAAGATGGCAACTTGTGACAAGGATATTTGTACTGCTCCAGTTTTTAGGAGCAGACCAGATTTTGATCTTGGATTCCTTCAGGGTGGGTTTTGGAAGTACAGTGCAAAACCTTCAAACATACTTCCTTTTAACGAGGATTCTATGGATAATGAGACTGAAGGGAAACATACGATTCAGGATGATGTAGTGGTTGCTGGACAAGATTTTACTGCTGGTCTGGTTCGCATGGGAATCCTTCCTAGACTTCTTTATCTTTTAGAGGTAAAGTATGATTAATCGTGATGAAGCATTTGATGTCCTTAGAGCCTGTGTACAAAAAGATATAATTATTGAGGATTTTGTTTACTTTATTTTTCTATCAGTGCCCATGTCAAACTCACTTTTTGCTATGGTTGCAGACAGATCCTACTGCAACTTTGGAAGAATCTATTATTTCTATACTGATTGCCATAGTGAGGCATTCACCTTCATGTGCTAATGCAGTCTTGAAGTGCGAAAGACTTATTCAGACAATTGTGCACAGATTTACCGTTGACAATTTAGAAATTCGATCTTCTATGATAAAATCTGTAAACCTTATGAAGGTGAGCAACAATTTTCAATTTTTTTTAATAGGTTACTTCATATGTATAATTTTTCCTTGCTTGTTATATATGTTAAATTATTTCTATAGTTGCAGTTAGGGAATCATTACTAATGATTCATTTGATATTGGTAAAGGTCTTAGCTCGGGCAGATAAGAAAATGTGTGGGGAGTTCATAAGGAATGGGTATTTTCAGGCTATGACATGGAATTTATATCAAAGTCCTTCCTCTATTGACCACTGGTTGAAGGTAGGGAAGGAACAATGCAAACTTGGGTCAGCTCTGATTGTTGAACAATTGCGTTTCTGGAGAGTTTGCATTAAATATGGATATTGTGTGTCTTACTTCTCGGAAATGTTCCCTGCCCTGTGTTTTTGGTTGAATCCACCATCAATTGAAAAACTAGTTGAAAAAAACGTTCTGTATGAGTCTACTTCCATCTCTAGGGAAGCATATCTTGTTCTGGAGTCCTTGGCTGGTCATCTTCCGAATTTATTTTCACGGCAGTCTCCAAACAATCAATCTGCTGGTGACACGGAAGACTGGTCGTGGAGTTATGTTGGTCCAATGGTTGACTCAGCCCTAAAGTGGATAGCAACCAGAAGTGATCCAGAAGTATCTAAATTATTTGAGGGACAGAAAGAAGGGAGGTGTGACTTTGCCACCCATGATCTGTCTGTGACTCCATTGTTGTGGGTGTATGCAGCTGTGACTCACATGCTCTTCAGAATGCTTGAAAGGGTGACATTGGGGGATACTATCAGCCTACAGAAAATTGATGGGCATGTGCCTTGGCTTCCAGAATTTGTCCCTAAGATTGGGCTTGAGTTAATTAAATTTTGGCTTGTGGGCGTTTCAGTTTTTGTTGGGAGAAAATGTGGGAGAGATCCTGAAGGTGGTGAATCTTTTATGAAGGAACTTATTTATTTGAGGGAGAAGGGTGATGTTGAAATGTCTTTAGCTTCCACCTGTTGTTTAAATGGAATTGTAAAGCTTACGAATACTCTTGATAATCTGATACAGTCTGCCAAGACTGGCATCTGTAGTCTACCATGCCAAGAACAAAGTCTCTCGAAAGAAGGAAAAGTGCTCAAAGATGGCATACTTAGCTGGTCTTCGGTTGAATTAAGGTCAATGCTTAATGTTTTCATACATTCAGTTGATTCAGGATGGCACTCCATGCAGTCCATTGAGACATTTGGTAGAGGAGGACCGGCTCCAGGAGTTGGAATTGGCTGGGGTGCCTGTCATGGTGGATTTTGGTCAAAAACAGTTTTATTGGCACAAACAGATGCAAGATTTCTCATCTGTTTGCTGGAAACTTTTCAAAATGCATCTGATGATGTTTCTATAACTGAAGCAACAACCTTCACCATACAGAGGATTAGTTCTGCCTTGGGATTGTGTTTAACTGTGGGACCAAGGGATATGGTTGTTGTGGATAAGGCGTTGGAGCTCTTGTTCCACGTCTCTGTATTAAAGTACCTTGATCTCTGTACACAGAATTTTCTCCTTAACAAAAGGGGTAAAACCTTTGGGTGGCAACATGGACAAGAGGATTACATGCACTTCAGTAGAATCTTATCATCTCATTTCAGGAGCAGATGGTTATCTGTAAAGGTGAAGTCCAAAGCTATGGATGGCAGCAGTTCTTCTGGCACTAAAACCTCTCTGAAGGGTAATGCACCATTGGATACCATATACGAGGACTCAGACGTGTCACCCATGACAAGTTCGTCCCATTCTTCATTAATGATAGAATGGGCTCACCAGAAACTACCACTTCCAGTCCACTTTTACCTTAGTCCAATCTCAACAATTTTCCATAGCAAACGGTCTGGTCCTCGAAAAGTTGATAGTGTGGATAGCACACATGATTCCACTAATTTGCTTGAAGTTGCCAAGTCTGGACTTTTCTTTGTTTTAGGTGTTGAAGCAATGTCCAATTTTCAAGGCAAAGACATTCCTTCTCCTATTCAGCATGTATCATTGACATGGAAGTTACATTCCTTATCTGTGAATTTCCTTGTTGGAATGGAAATACTTGAACAAGAGGAAGGCAGGGAAACTTTTGAAGCTTTGCAGGATCTTTACGGTGAGCTTCTTGATAAGGCAAGGTTTAACCAAAGTAAAGAAAATATCTCTGATGATAAAAACCATATTGAGTTTCTGAAATTCCAATCCGAGATTCATGAAAGTTACTCAACAATTATTGAAGACCTTGTAGAGCAGTTTTCTGCTGTATCTTATGGTGATTTGATCTTTGGCCGGCAAGTTTCACTCTATCTACACCGATGTGTTGAATCTTCCATTCGACTTTCTGCATGGAATACACTATCTAATGCTCGTGTTCTTGAGCTTCTGCCACCTTTAGAGAAATGTCTTTCTGGGGCTGAAGGATACCTTGAACCTATTGAGGTAAGACTTTATCATTAATTATCTGACAGTTTACTATAGAATATTATATGTGAAATATAGTACTTGCGCTTTTTTTTTTTTTAATATATTTTGTTTTCAAGTTGAAGATATAAATGTCATTAATAGATTTATAGTATTGTAAAATGTTTGAAAGTGGTTGCTCAAAGTGTGCATTAAAGCTATAAAGCATACTATACTAAGTAACAGAAAATGCTTTTCCTTTTGCATCAAAGCAAGAATCAGTAATAGTAGTTGCAAGCATTCTTTGAAGTGTTACAGGAACACATTTACTTTCTAAATGTTACGGGTTAAAAGATGGGTCAATTGCTGTAGAGGTATCTGTTGGGACTTGGATTCTCAAAAGCTATATATCAAACTCAGTCCAAAGCTTCTCCCAAAAAGAAAAAAAGTTAAGGATGCATAACAGTAGTGTTACCTGGCTTATGTTTTCTTCTCGAGCACATTTGTCAAACTATGCCATAACCCTAAGCTTTCTAGTCAACTAAACCAATAGAGATAAAGACCTATGTGTAACAGAAGTGGAGGAAGAGATAAACAATAATCAGGGTAGTCAATCCCATGGGATCCCCGGTGAGATGCCGACGTCCCATACCCTCTCTGAGATGGGAAAGCCGTTTTGTCGCAGATTTTCATCTCACCAAATCTCGGCTGGGATCCCACCTATCTTGATTGGGATGGTGATTTTTGCAGAATATTTATGTTACCCTCTTTTTCGTTTTGTTTTTTGATTTAGTACAGAGGCATATGGTTCTTTTCTCGTGTATTAATTTTACCTTTCAATATTTCACACATAACCTTTTTTCCTTTTCACTCGACTGCCTCTGCCTTTTGGCCTGTCATTTTGTTTAGATTATTAAGCCGATGTTGATTGCATGTTTCTTGAGTATGGAACTTGGAACCATAGATTATTGGATTATTTTATGACTATTGATTAGTGATGATGACTGAATGAGACAATGAGTTTAATTTTGGACTTTTTTTTAAACATTTATGTGTATTTTGTACACATTCATTACATTTCAAATAATTTTGTATAAGTTGCCATCCCGGTCATCCCATCCTGCCATCCCATGGGATCCTGTTTTTCAGCTCGACGGTGATAGGCCAAGAACTGGGATTGACTACCTTGACAATAATACAATAATGTTTTATTAATTAAAAAAAATACAATAATGTTGCTCCTTGTTATGGTTCTGGCATGGGAGAGACATTAATTATAGAAAATATTAATTTGAAATTGAAGATTATGATGAAGGGGAAAATGAAGAAGATGGTGAGGTGTTTGCCCACTATTTTCTGCGGAGGATTGCACACCATAACGACTTTAATGCATTTTAGTCAGATTATAAGGTATTTCAATCAACATCGATGTTTTACTGTATCTGCAGGATAATGAAGGGATTTTGGAGGCTTATACGAAGTCGTGGGTTTCTGATGCCCTTGACAGGGCTGCAATTCGAGGATCAATTGCATATACTCTAGTTGTTCATCATCTTTGCTCCTTCATATTTTATGCCTGCCCTATGGATAAGTTATTGCTGCGAAACAGGCTTGCTAGGTCTCTCTTGCGAGATTATGCTGGGAAACAGCAACATGAGGTGAGCAAGTTTTGATAGCTCTTACCCTAATGGAATGTTGCTTACACAAATCTCCGTACAGAATTTGTGATGCCATGCATTTTCCATTTACTTCTAGCCTCTTTGAATAAATATATTACTCCCTCCTGTTTAAATTATGTCACTTTGGTCAAATGCATGGGTACTAAGTAACTCAAAATTTAGAGTAATTTATGGAACAATTTTACCAAATTAACCTTATTTAATTTTAACTTGTGACTACATATGTATACTACTTGTGCAGATGCCCAAGGGAAGGGTATAATTGGAAGTTTAATAATCAATTTTGTATAAAAAGTTAGGGTAACAAGTATTTTGAACCAAAAAGAAATGGCCGTAGTGCCAAATGATTTGAACAGGGAAGTATCCTTGAATAATAAATAATGTCAAGGGAATGTGTGTGTGTGTCTGTGTGTGTGTGTGTGTGTGTGTGGGGTACTTCTGGGACCTACATAGTGGATATTTAAGGTTTTTGTTTGGAGACCTCACTGCGTAGATAATACTGATTGGTAGTATTTGCATGACCCAGAGTTCGCATCTACATATATATGATGGTTGGTGTAGGCAAAACCAATGGTTACTAATGGAACTTTCGTTACAGGAGATGTTACTCAACCTCATCAACTATAACAAGTCAGCAACTTCTGACATGCGGTCCAGGCTAAATGTATTGGTTGAGGCTTGTGAGGGAAATTCTTCTCTTTTGAAAGAAGTAAACAAGTTTAAGGCTGTTGCAGAGAAGAGTTCATTGTGAGGTCACCTACACGTGTAAATATTTGACGTGCTGAGAGGCCATTACATAGGCGCCTTCAGAAGACAACATTGGGGTGTACTTGGCTGACCTCGTTTCAATGTTAGTGATTGGAGTACACGTGGGATGGGGCGTGGCACTGATATTTTGTTTTAATTGTTGGAATGGAGGCTTCTGGGGAGCCATGTCCAAAGGCGTGCAGTGTAGTTGTACATAATGAAAGGATTGGATTTTGACAGAAATGGTCAAAAAGTCTCGTGCGATGCAGCCAGCTTTTATCACTTTTGTTAGGGGTGCACACGGGTTGGGTCGGACCCGCCGACCCGCCAAATCCGACCCAATCCGATCCGCGCGGGTCGGGTTTGGCGGGTCGGCGGGTCGGCGGGTCTGACCCGCGCTACCCGCTTAAGTTGGCGGGTCGAGTCTCGGGTCCAAAACTTCAAACCCGACCCGACCCGTACCCGCCTAGATATATATATTACATTTTCATTTTACCCTAATGACACACACACACTCACCGTCTCTCACTCTCTCAAGTCTCACAGTCACAGACTCACACACTCACCGTCTCTCAAGTCTCACCTTCGCGCAACTCACACCCGCGCCTCCTTCCACCGACCCGTGCGCGTCTGCCGCCGCCGACCACGCCGCCGCCCCCGTGTGCACCAGCTCTCCTTCGCCTTCGCCCCCGTCTCTCGTTCGCCTTCGTCTCCGCCTTCGCCTTCGCCCTCGTCCCCTCCACCTCGCCTTCGCGGCTTCATCCTCTCCCTCTTAAGCCTCCTCTCTCAGATCTCATCACTCAAGCTTCCTCTCTCAGATCTCCTCTCTCAGATCTCATCCTCACTTTCCTCGCCGCCTTCCGCCTCTTCACCTTCCTCGCCTCCCTTCGCGGCCGTCGCCGTGGCTTCACGCTGCCATCGCCGTGGCTTCAAGCCCGCGACGCCATCGCCGTGGCTTCAAGCCCGCGACGCCATCGCCTGGCTTCGCGCCCGCGACGCCATCACCGTGGCTTCACCCCCGCGACGCCATCGCCGTGGCTTCACCCCCGCGACGCCATCGCCATGACTTCACGCCGCCCCATCGCCATCGCCGTGGCTTCACGCCGCCGTCGCCGTCGCTTCACCTTGGTTGATACACCTCTCTCTCAAAGCTCTCTGTCTGTGTGTGTTTGTGTTTTGTGTGCTGTGTGCTGTGTGTTGTGTGTGTGTGTGTGTGTGTGTGTTGGGGGGGAGGGGTTGGGCTGTGTGTACTGCGTGGGGTGGGCTGTGTCTGCGTGGGGTGGGGTTTTTTTTTTCAAAAAAAAAAAAAAGGGGGGGGGCTGTACAAGTGTGTGGGCTTGCTGTGGTTTTTTTCCAAAAAAAAAAAGAGGGCGGGTCACCCGCCGACCCGCCAAAACCTACCCGACCCGGGCGGGTGGCGGGTCTGGCGGGGACCCATAAAAAAAATTACATTTTTACCCGACCCGACCCGCCCGCCGAACGTTGGGTCGGGTCTGTGACACGGGCGGGTCCTACCCGACCCGACCCGTGTGCACCCCTAACTTTTGTTCTTCGCCTTAAATTTTATCAAAATTATAGAAAAATGAGAAACTTAGAAACGCGACGTTTTGAGGTGAATTAACTGAGCATGCAAAGACTACATATTCGTAGCCTAACTTTAGTGAGAATTTATTGTTTCTGTTTTACAAGTATTTAAAGCTAACAAATGGATATGATCTAGCACATGTTTTTTTTTTTTAAAGGTTAGGGATGGCAAAAATAAAGTTCCCAAACTCAGATATACACGTATACTACCCGGGACTGGTATAGGGATTAATCTCGTATTTATAGACACAAATATTTATACTCGCTTGCTCATGGATGTACCTGATTCATGAATATCTGCTAAGTACCCGTTAATACATAAAATTAGCGTATGAACTTGGGCAATGCACAGAAATTGTACAATTTGAATATAAAATATATTGATGTAGAAAATAAATGTCTTAGATATAAATTTCAATCGGATTGTTAAGTCAACAAATTTAAAATCTGTAAAGGATTTGATACATTGTACTTTATTGTTGTGGTATAAATTTTAGGAATATATTTAAAAAATAATTAATTCTAATGTACAATTAGGAATGACAATAGGAGCAGAGGATGATCCATTGTCTCCCACACTCTAGATGATAATCCACTATCTCCCGGTGGATGAAAATTCACTTTATCCCTGCAAAGATACTCGTGTTTCACTACTTTGCATAGATGAATAAGTATCATTACAAAATTTAATATTTTTTCCAAATCTAATATAAATGAAGTTGTCAAAGGACAATTTAGAGTGTTCATAACGTGGTATGGCTCGATAGCTAGGCATGACTCACATTTCTTTTAGTCAGGTTCGAATTATTAAATTTGACACAGTAACGTTTTGAGCCGGGTTCGAGTTATGCTTTAAATTAACCCAACCCAACCCGAAATCATATAGTTTTTTAAATTTTATATTTTTGCAAAAATTAGTGATAAATTATTAAACCTTTATACTTCAACTAATATTCTTTACAAAATACTAGGTTACTTTTGAATTGATATAATTTATTTTGAAATATGTATTGCAAGTTATCTCTTAAATTTAGTTTGCAACATGTAAAATCTTATGACTTTACTATGTGTAATATTCAAACCTTACATATTATCTAAACATCAGGCCGACCCAAATTGACCTGGTTATTAGTGGGGTATTATAGGCTGAGTATAGACTCAAAGAAATGATCCAAAAAAATTAGTACACATTTTGTCAACCTTGCTTGTGTACACCCGTAAGACAATCTAAGTAGATCAAAAAACTTGAAATACTTTAAATAAAATAATAAAAAAATTTAAATGGTAACAATCATCAATTTAGTAATTTAAATAACATCCTACCAATAAAATATGGGTATTTAATCAATTAGTATGGTTTTTTTTTTAAGAATGGTTAGTTAATATGATTTAAATCAATATGAATTATATATTTGAAAATAATTTTTTTAAAAAAAATGGGATTTAATTGATTTAGAAATAAACTATTATGTTTTGTATGCATTAGATACTGGTTGAAATGAGTTAAAATAGGAATTAGTTTTACTGAGAAGAATTTTTGGATATAAAAACATGAATTAGGTAATATTTACACTTGTTAAGATTATTTTAATATATTTTAAGAATTTATAAATTTAGAAGATATGATCACAATTTTATAGTGTAAGAAAAAAATAATTTACTAATATTTATAATATTTTGAATTAATAAAGTAAGAAAATATTACAGAAGTTAAGATATTGTGTTGAAAATATGAGTTGTACTTATTTGTAATGTATGTTTAATCTCTAGTATGCATGATAAAATATTGCATGTACGAAATAGATTAAAGAAATATGTATATTAAGTGTAGTGCAAAATTGTCTAAGTGATAGATGGGAATACATTATTAGAGTACATTGTTTTGTCTTTTTATGCATTTTTTAATGATTAAATATAAATATAAATAGAAATTTGCAAAAAATGTGGTCCCATCATGTGTAATATTGAGTAGAAAAGATTGTCAAAATCTATGATATGATATTTTTAAAAGAGAAAATATTTGATCTAAACTTTACATGTGTCTTGTTCTATTGTTAGAACTCTCATATTTTATATATTTTGAGTATGCATTTTGTTCATTCCCACCCATGTACACCCCTAGGAACTAGTTTTACTCAAATGATGTCATCAAATTTTTTTCTTTATTTCAAGTTTCATATTTAAATTGTTATGGACTGGGCCCTTAGAGCCCATTCCGCGGAAATAGCTCACCTGACCCGCCCGACTCAGTAGAACCATCCTGGAACCGAAAGCCCATCCCTCGTAAGAGGCGTATTCGATCCGCGCACTACGCCCTTCCCCAGCGCGATCCTCTCCCATCACAGCGGCTGTCTCGGAGTAACCAAAGCAATCTATCCGCGGACAGCGAGGCGTGAATTAAAGCCTATCATCGACGCCCCAGGTACATAAGGGAGATCAAGCACTCAGGTACAGGGACCCTAACCTCATTTTGATATTCTCATCTCCAACCTTTACTGACTTTGGCATCGGAGTCCTTGCAAGTACCCCGCTAGCCCAGACCAATTGACCACTCCAGACCTTGTCCGTGGAGCTCCAGAACCCGAAAGTACCCCTCTGGTACATAAATATTTTTTTTAAAGCATTTTGGATCATAAACTTGAGCTTTGAAATCTTTGGTATCTAATAAACTGTCTATATATTATCAAAAGTAAAATTAAAATGTCTTCTATTTTTTTTAATATTGATTAGTCTTGAATGTAATGTAATATGGTATGCTTCAAATTGAATACGTGGATTTGATATCATATTTGTAGTTTAATTAATAAAAACAATTAGGTAAATGATTTTAAAAAATGAAAATAAATATTTATGTTAAACAGTTAGGTACTTTATGTTATGTTAAAAATAAATGATTTGAAAAAATGTACTTGTATTTTTCTTTTTTTTTATGTTATCAATAGACAATGGGTCACCTTTACAATTTCTTATTGATCGTCTCAATATCATTAATGGATCGCCTATCACAAATTGAGATCTAGTGACCCTTTTGTTATCCTAACAAATATTTGGTATGACAGGTTGGCTTTCTTGTTCGGTGATTTGATGGGGTGTGATTATAGACAGTGGTGGTGTACTACCACAAAGCGTAGTGGTGTTCACATCGAGGGAGAAAGAGGTCACGTCAATGGTGAGGGACGAGGCAACTGGGTTTGAATGGTAAAATGGCTTTGCTGGTTCAAGGGCAAGGCTGACGGTAGTGCACGTTCGCTCTGAAGTCCCTATTTGTTATTTCCTATAGACTCACAAAACTAACAAGAATAGACGCAACATGACATAAAGAATTGATTAAGAAGCCTTGGACCCTCTGAATGGTGATGAAGCAACAAGTTGGGCTTCTTTCCATATTGTTCGTTGTTCTTCAAGATAAGTATGTTTCTACAAACTAGTCTAGTCTCCGTTCATGTCGACAACCAATCCAACAACGATTGACCATCGTTCTGCTGTTTGTTGTCATGGAGGCAGCGCCATAACGTTGGCAGGGTGCTTAACGTTGCACACATTCTATTCATTCATGATGTCAGCGACGTGGCACTGTCAAGGCCCTATAGCACTGACGATCAGTGCTCAGCTGCTTTGTTCCGAATAACATTGAGTTGTTATATGTGATGTTAAGCCGATTATTTGTTCCCTCGTTATCGATCGGGTCCCTAGTGATCTTGTACGGGTAGGAACGTTAGGTTATTCGGCGACTCCAGGTGAGTGGCGCAAATCGGCCTATGTTTACATTAAGTATTTTTATGAAAATTAACGATTATGATGCATGATTTTAGGAAATGATGATGCTGAGCTTATGTTTACCAAACCATATTTATATTGAACATGTTAAGAAAACCTTTTGTGAACTTATTTTAGAAATCATGATGTATGTGAATGTGTAAGATGCCTACGGAGGTTTATAAGATAATGTTCAAGTTTATGGTTTGAAGTTATATATGTTTTTATGGGATTTTTTTTAGGAGGTTAAGAGACGATTAGAGTTTGTAGAAACTGAGTTAGGAGTCTTAAGAGTAACATTCATTTTGGGTCATGACCCTCATAGAGCTAATGGACATGAGGATTAATGGAGACAAAGTTTGAAATGTTCAAAGATTACAGGGTTATTTTTGTTGAATGATTAATTTGGGTATCGATGTAATGTTCAAGGACCAATTTGAAAATTCGTCCTTGTTAACTATGATAGAGGAGAGAGAAGATGACAAAGTTAACAGCCAAATCACCATCCGTCATGGTGGTAATGGACGGGGCCGAGATTGATAGGGGCAACGTGTGAAATGTTCAGAGATCATGTTGACACATCTTTTTTTTTTTTTTTTTCTTTTTTTTTTTTTTTTGCTGAAAGACCAATGTAAATACTGGTGCAAAGTTTAGAGACCATTTAGGACATCTTCTCTTTAATAAATTGCTTAAAATATGACAAATGAAATTATTCATTTGCATATTAGTATTTTAAATTTTATTTGCTCAGTACGTCTGCCATAATTGTTTAAGTTATAGTAATTATAATATATTGAGATTAATAACACCTAATATGAACTAAAATATAAATTCGTGCTAGTCACTAAGTGTCCATTTTTTTTTTTTGCAATAAGTTGGTTTTTTTCTATGTATCAATTACTAAATCTCTAGTGAAGAAAATGAAACTGATCCTCAGGTGATGACGATCACGCAATATCAGTTAATGCAAAACAACAACGCACAAGGAAAGGAAAGGAAAGGAAGACCATAGGTTAAGGAAGGAATCTCGCAAGTCACGAGCCTTGTTCGTGAAACCAAGAAACCCCAATCTCAGAAATAGTCACCGTCGTTTTAAGAAAGTGCAGAATCAATGAAGATAGTTTCTTGGAATGTAAGGGGACCAGGCAACATAGGAAATGTTCCAATGGTGAGAGGTCTAGAAAGTAAAAAGAAATATTTTTTGGGCATCGTTGAAACAAAAAAAAAAAAAATCGAGCATCAGGAGAGACTTTGAGAAAAAATTATGGGGTAGCAATGAATTCTCATGGGCAACTGTGAAGGCATCAAATGGTAGCAACGGTCTTCTTTGTATATGGGAAAGGAGTTTCTGGCAGATGTTATGATGGCTAAGGTTGGCACTGGATGTGTATTCAAGGGAAAATTCAAGATTCTGATTTTGAGTGTGCTATTTGTATAGTTTATAGTGCTCACAAGAGGCAGGACAAGCTTATCGTTTGGGATGAGCTCAAAAATATTCGGAGGGTTGCTGATGCTCCAACTATCTCCATTGGTATGAGAGGAAAGGTGGCATTTCCTTGAGTGCAGGCATCAAAGAATTCAGAGAATAGGCACAATATTTATGCTTGTCTGGATCATAAATTTACATGGTATATGGAAAAGATCTTGCAGCAGAATTGACCGAATGCTTATTGACGTGGAATGGTTGATAAAATTCCCAAAGCTTCAGATGCGGGGATTAAACAGAGCATTGTCTAATCATTTCCCTCTATTACTTGAGGAAGCGAATGCAAAAACCCTTGATATGTGGTTCTCACACGAGGGATTCACGAACAAAAGTTGTGGAGGAGGGAGTTGCACAAAGTTGATGACCTTATTGAACAAAGGAGTTGTTGATGAAGCGACAATTGCAAGCAAGTCTACATTGTCAACATTACAAGAAAAATGGTATGGTAGGAATTAGGAAGGATGAGTCCTGGAAGCAACTGTTCAGGGAGAGATTACTAGAAGAAATGAATAACAACACAAAATACTTTCATAGTCTTTCATATTGTCGCCTCCTACAGGAACAGAAAGAAGCTTATTTTTAAATTGTGGGTGGGTGACAGAAATAAATAAACCAAACCAAATAAAAAAAGAGACCGGAGATTTTTACAGGGAGCTCTACAGTGAAGACGAAGATGATCCAAGCATGTCAATTCCTGCTGGCCTCCTAAATACTATAACTCAATAACATGTTGCCAGCTTGGAAACTATCCCCACCTTGAAGAAATATAAAAATGTAGTTTGAGCGAGTGACCCATTGAAGGCCCGGGGGTAAATGGTTTCAACTTTAAATTTATTAGACAAATGTGGCCTGATATTAAAGAAGATTTCTGCAATGAGGTATTGGATTTCTTTAGTGATGAGAACATGCAAAAAGAGGGAAATATGGCATTGGTTGGGTTGGTTCCTAAAGTTGATGGGGCATGTAAGATTACTGACTTTTTTTCCAATCAGTATGGCAAGTTGCAAATGTAAAGTTATATCCAAAATTTTGGCCAGCAGACTGAAAATAGTACTATCACAACTAGTGAGTGAAACACAGAGTGCTTTTGTCGCTGACCATAAATTTTTGGATGGATCTTTGATTATGTGTGAAACAATTGAATGGTTGAAAAAAGAAGAAAAAAGCTGCGATGTTAATCAAGCTAGATTTTTAGAAAGCGCATGATATGGTGAAGTGGCCATTTGTGGTTTATTTACCTTTCTGTGGCCTTGGAAAATAAAATTTTTCAAAATGTGGACAGTTCAAATTAATTATGGATGTATGGGATTCTGAGGCTGAAATCGGTCCAGGAGGTGCCGATTTCAGCCCCCAATTTTTTTTTTTTTTTTTTACAAAAAAAGGGGCTGAAATCGGATGAACAGTACTCGATTTCAGCCCCGGAAATTTTTTTTAAAAAAAAAAATGGGCTGAAATCGGATGAACAGTACCCGATTTCAGCCCCAAAATTTTTTTTAAAAGGGGCTGAAATCGGGTACTGTTCACCCGATTTCAGCCCCGTCGACCATACATTCGTAATTTCTTACATTGTCCCATATATTCGGATTTTAACTCATTTAAAACCATATAAATGTATTTTCCCCGCCATTTGTTGATCATACTCTGCAAAGTACGACCTTTGGGTTGAGGTAGAGTATATGGTTGAGATTATGTTTTATGACTATTTCTATGTCTGTAATCTTAAGATGTTAATAGTAGGTTTTGGGAGAAAAGATATTTCATTGTATCTTAATTAATGTTTTTTTTTTACATTCTGATACATTGTATACTCATATAGAGATCTTGCTAGGCTATCTATGGAAACTGCTTAATTACAATTGATGCTAATTGATCATGTTTTGATTCTGACTGCTTAATTACACTTTATGCTAATTGATCCTGTTTTGATTCTGATCCACAATTTATGTTTGACAATCCACGATCTTCTCTTGATTTTGCTCACACTCCCCCTCAAGTTGAGTAGTGGGGTCTTCGATGCTCAACTTGAGCAATACTTCCTGGAAACTTCTACCTGTAACTGCTTTCGTCAGGATATTCGCTAATTGATCTTTTGATCTGACAAATGGAAATTCAATGGTCCCTTCATCTAGCTTCTCTTTGATGAAGTGTTTATCTACCTCCAAATCCTTCGTTCTATCGTGTTGCATTGGATTTTTAGATATGCTTATCGCAACCTTGTTATCACACATTAACCTGCAAGTCTTTTGAACTGGAAATCCTAGCTTTGCCATTAGCTTTCAGGTCCATAGTATCTCCGTTAGCCCCTTGGCTATCCCTTTGACCTTTGCTTCTGCACTCGACAGTGCAACCACCTTTTGTTTCTTACTTCTCCAGGTGACAAGATTTCCTTCTACCATGGTGGAGTATCCTGACATAGATCTTCTGTTGACTGGACTCCTTGCCCAATTTGCATCTGTATATCCCTAAACCTGAAGGTGATCGTGCTTTCTGAATACAATCCCTCTTCCTGGTAAGCCCTTAAGCTATCGTACGATTCTTATAGCAGCTTCCATATGGTTAACTTGTGGACTATGCATTAATTGACTGACAACTCCAATTGCGTATGCAATATCTAGTCTGGTGTGGGATAAATAGATCAACTTTCCAACCAGTCGTTGATATTTCTCTTTATCATCCAATTGAGCTCCTTCTATCATTTGGAGCCTATGATTCATTGCTATTGGTGTTTCAGCTGGTTCGCAATCTAACAACCTTGTCTTTACCAGGAGGTCAAGAATATACTTACGTTGTGAGATGTAAGTCCCTTTCTTTGACCTCATCACCTCAATTCCTAGGAAATACTTCAGACTTTCATTTCAAATTCCCTGAACAGGTTCATCCGGGGCTGCACTATCTCTTCTTTGTCGCTTCCAGTAATTATCATGTCATCAACATAAATGATCAGACACGTTATCAAGTCTCCCTTCCTCTTCAGGAATAGTGTATGGTCCGCATTGCTTTGTTTGTACACATATCTTCTCATTGTGATGGTGAACCGACCAAACCAAGCCCTAGGCGATTGTTTCAGATCATACGACGCTTTCTTTAGTCTGCAGACTTTTCTGTTTTTGAAACTTGTCTCAAAACCTGGTGGAGCTATCACATATACCTCCACTTTGAGATCGATGTACAAGAACGCATTCTTTACATCAAACTGGTGTAATGGCCAGTCTTTTTTTGCATCCACTGAGAATAGAACTTGAATTGTGTCTATCTTAACAACAAGAGAAAAAGTCTTAAAGTAGTCAATGCCATACGTCTGAGAGTAACCCTTTGCCACCAGCCTCGCCTTGTATCTTTCTATGTTTCCGTCTGCTTTGTGTTTGATTGTGAATACCCATCGGCACCCTACTGGTTTCTTTCCTACTGGAAGTTCACATTTTTCCCAAGTTCCATTTTTCGGAAGAGCATTCATTTCAGCCTGCATTGCCTGTTGCCATTTTTCACTTTCCAAGGCTTCTTCCATCGTTCTTAGAGTTTTTACAGCATAGATTGCAACATTAAAGGCTCTGCCTGTTGCTGAGAGACTCACCCTATCTTCAGGTTCCACCGGATATCTTGACCTCTATGATTTGTATTCAGGTGAGTACCTTTTCGATGGGACACCTCTATTGCATCTCGGAGGTAAGACATATTTCTCTGCATTCTCCCATACCTCTGTCACCATTTCTGATTCTACCTTGTCATTGTTAGTAGAGTTCAAAGCGGAAGTCTCTGGTACAACTACATCAGGAGAAATAGTTGCCTCAGGATTCTTGGATTGGAAGACATCGAACATGTCACTGGGCTTGATGGGCCTTCTGTTTGTTTTAGAAGGTACATCAACGGAACTGTTATCTGGCCCTGTTGGATCAGCGTTGGACAAATTGGTGTGGTATGGCTTATATACCCAGATTAGTGGATCTGCTTGTGTCTCCCCCTGACCACTAAGCTGGGTAGAGTAAAAATAATATGTTTCAACAAAATTATAATCCAGTGTAGTATACATACGTTTATGGACTGGATCATAACAACAATACCCCTTTTGATTGGGACCATACCCCAGGAAGACACATTTTATGGCACACAGGTCAAGTTTGGTACGTTCAACTTTTGGAATATGGACAAACGTTGTACACCCAAACACACATGGTGTGAGAGACATGGCTGGTGGTATTTTGATTCATTTGGCTAGGGTTTTGATGAGTGTATCAAGGTTGAGAATCTTTGTAGGGAGACGGTTGATAAGATATGTAGTTGTGGCCATGGCTTCAGGCCAGAAAATTTGGGGGAACATGAGCTTCAAGCATCATGGCTTGGGTGATTTCAAGAATAATTCTAATTTTGCTCTTTGCTACACCATTTTGTTATGGGAAATTGGGACAAGTAGTTTGGTGTACTAGTCCATTGGTTTGAAAAAATTGACTCATGGCTAGGTTAACAAATTCGCCCTCGTTATCGGACCAGAGAACACGAATCTGTTTTTGAAACTATGTCTGTATCAAGTTGTAAAACATGACAAATTTTCTAGGAACTTCTGATTTATTTTTAAGGAAATAGACCCATGTCGTGCGAGAGTAATCATCAATAAAGAGCAAGAAATACCGAAAATGACTATTATGAGAATCTGGGGCGGGGCTCCAAACATCAGAATGAATTAATTGAAAAATTGAATCTACCCTTGTATTATTTGGCTGAAATGTTGTTCTATGACTTTTGGCAAAAATGCATGTTTCACAAGGAACATTATTAGTGTTTTTAAAATTTGGAAATAACAAGTTGAGATAACCCGGAGAAGGATGCCCAAGTCGACGATCTGTCAGTCCATCATCCCGTGAGCCAGTAGCACAGTCCCTTGTTCAGCCACCTCATCTACATAGTACAACCCATTTCGCTCAGTTCCACACCCAATGATATTCTTTGTCCGGATATCCTATAAAATCCAAAAATTTGGATACATCAGTACAATACAATTCAGCTTCTTGTAACATGACTAATTGACAATAATTTTGAAGATAATGCCGGAACATAAAGACAGTTCGAACTTGTAAAGTTGGAGAAATTTGAACAAATCCTGCACCCATTACGGGTGAATAACCCCCATTAGCTGTCTATACTCTGAGCTTCCATGGCGTGGACTAAACTACAACGTCTCAAATATTGTGGGTCATTATATCAGTCGCGCCACAGTCGAAAATCCACTCTGGGCTATTTTCACCTTTCGAGGCACGGGTCACATGTGCAAAACCCATGTTTCAACTTACTTCTTGGCAACTTCCATACTTCTGGGAACCTATTTGCAATTTTTTAATAGTGCCTGCACTTGATTGGTTAGCATTTGAAACCCAAGGGACCAGATTATTATTGCCAGAAAAATATGGGTCTGATTGCAACGAGTTTAAAAGTGAGGGACTCGAGGATAAATCCTCAAGTCCTATACCTTCGCTCTGCCCCATCTTCATTTGTGAAACAGTAGATGCTGCGAAACCGTCTTCCTTGCTTGATCTGCTGCCGCTCTCGTTGGTGGTCGCCAAGTAGCCCGAAACGGCGGTGGCTTTCCCTAGGCTGGTATACCCCTTTTTGCGGCTATATTCCCACCATTCAGGATAGCCAACAAGCTTAAAGCATGTGTCCTTTGTGTGCCTCTTCATTGCATAATGAGAGCAATTCAATCTGTTCTTATCCAGCCGATCCCAGGATGATGGATTTCTGGCTTTGCCGGCTAGATCTGACCGTGAACGATGTTGTCCCTTGGCTATGTTAGCTACTCCGATGTTCGATGCTTATCAGTGGTTGGCTTTCACCAGTAGCCTAGTCCCAATTGCTGAGTTCTCGTCGAGCCTTGTCTGACCCAAGATACCCATTCGGGCTGCCTCCCTTCTGACTTGATTGTAGGCTCTTTCAACATTTGGTAATGATTTCCTCTTTCAGCAATTCCCGACGAACGATTTCATATCGTTCATGAAGCTTGGCTAAAAATTGAAATAGTTGGGTCTCCTACCGTTCTCTATTGTACACTGAAACATCATCAAGGCAAGCCATAGGGTTTGGATGCCTCCTATCAATTTCTTGCCATATTCCCAGCAAAGTATCAAAGTATTTTTCCAAAGTCATGCTTCCATGTTTTGTCTCACAGGCTTTGATACGCAGTTCATAAATTTGAAAAGAATCTCCTCCACTACCATACGTCATTTCCAGTATGTCCCATAGAGATTTTGTTGTTGGATATGATGCTACATTGCTTACCACATTGGATTCGATATTGTTGATCACCCATGAGAAAACACATAGATCTTCTGCCTCCCAATTAGTGTATTATGGATCAGCCTTTTGTGGTGGTGGTGGAACAATAGTCAGATGACTGATTTTCTTCTTGCCTGCGATTTCTACTCACACTAAGCGAGCCCACAAAGGATAATTGCTCTCATTTAACTTGATTGATATGGACACATTATTTGAATTATTGGATTGTGTTTGCTGACTGTTTGTGTTTACTGTGTTGTTTAGGCTGCGCTGCTAAGTCGTTCTCATCGTTGTGCTGCCAAGTCGTTCTCATCGTTGTGGACGGATGAATTTTCTGGTGTATGGTGTTCCAGAAATTTTATTGATAAGAACAGACCTTCAATGATGATCTTGTTCTGAGAAGGTTTTGGATAGTAAATGATGAAGGCAGTAATCGCTCTAATCAAAACAGTCACTACTCTGATACCATCTTAAGATGGTAACAGTAGGTTTTGGGAGAAAAGATATTTTATTGTATCTTAATTAATTTTTTTTTTTTTTTTACATTTTGATACATTGTATACTCATATATATAGATATCTTGCTAGGCTATCTATGGAAATTGCATAATTACAATTGTTGCTAATTGATCCTATTTTAATTTTGACTGCTTAATTACACTTGATGCTAATTGATCCTGTTTTGATTCTGATCCACAATTTATGTTTGACTATCCACGATCTTCTCTTGATTTTGCTCACATGTAATGGTAAACGGTGTCCCAACAAGGCCTTTAAATATGAAATAGTGCCTTCGCTAGGGTGACATCATATCTCCTTTCTTATATATCTTGGTTGCTGAGGTGTTACACTAGATGATTGTTGGAGCGATTAGTGTAGGGGACCTCGATCGTTTACTTTTTGTCTGTGATAACATACCCGGTTCACATTTACAATTTGAAGATGATATTGTTGTATTTTTGTCCAGCTTAGGAGGAATCCCCAATGAATTATATGTTGCTATTGAAATTGGAAGGATTTCGTGCCATGTCAGTTCTACATATCAACTATAAAAAATTTGCTCTAATTATGATTGGATGTGAAAATTCACGAGATGAGAATATTTAAAGACACATGAAGTATAAAGTTGTATCCCTTCCTTTTACATACCTTGGAATGACGCAAACCCACACCCATTATCTACATGGGGCCCAATGATTGAAAAAGTGGAAAGCGTACTAAGTATGTGGAGGTCGAGATTTCTATCCAAAGCTAGTAAGATCATAATGATAAAATCTATCTTAAATAACTTGCCTCTATACTATCTGAGTATTTTACAGATGTTAAAAACTATCCAAAGAAATAATTAGCCTCTAATCTAGATTTTTCTAGGGGAAAATCTATAGTGAAAGAGGATTTTCAATAGTGAAGTGGAGTAACATATAGGTACCAAATGAATCAGGTGGTCTAGACATTGGTGATTTTTCTATAAAAACATTGCACTTTTATTTAAGTAGTGGTGGAGATTAGTAAAAGAAGATTGTCCCTTTTGAAAAAGTGTGGTTATCTCTTGTAAGAAAATGTAGGAGACAAAGGAAGAACTGAAATGACCCCTTAAAGCCAATAGGGTCCATGGCAAGCCATATGTGAGATACAAGAAAGTAACCATTGGCTGAAACAAGTCTATGGTGAAGGTGTCAAAATGGAGATTGGGGATGGAGGCAAGCTCTTTTGTGGGAGGACTTATAAGTGAGAGCAAAACGACTGAAGGAGTCTTTTCCTAGACTATTCTTGATCTTGACCATAAATGATTGTAGAATTGTTGACTGTGGGTTCAGGGATGCTTTGAATTGGGTCTGTAGCTTTCAATGGAGGAAAGATCCATTCCAATACTAAATGATATGCTAAAATTATTTAATAGCACAAAGCCATGCATCAACAAGGAAGATTTAGCCATATGAAAATTTAATAGCAAGGGTATTTTCACAGTCAAATCATTCATACTTGCAAGTGAGAAATTGAACGCCAAAAGTTTGTAAGTATTCAAAAGTTTGTGTATTTTTGAAGAAAAATTTGTGTATGTAAACACAAAAGTTCGCAAGACGTTATGAATTACAGAGTTTTCAATTTCATTTCTGTCATTTTTTTTTTGTTTTTGGGTGTTCAAAAGTTTGTGTATGTTTCTTCAAAAGTTTGTGCATGTGAGCATTGTGAAGTTTTCCTCTTTGTTTTTGTTTTCATTTTCATTTTTTGTCTTATTTTTATTTTTGCTTGTTAAAAAGTTTGTGTTAATGTGCACAAAAGTTTATGCATATGTTTTAAAATATTTGTGTAAAATAGAGTGTGAGTCCACATGTTAAGAGTGTGCGTGGGGAGCAGAGTGTGACAATTATATTGTTTCTATATATGAAAAAGTTTGTGTAATCACGTAAAAAATTTTGTGCATGCGATGGTTGGTGTGTATAGCATATGCATGCATATGCGGTAGCCGGTAGCCTGATAGTGGATGGAAAAGTGGTGTATCCCTAGAGTTACAGGAATATAAATTCATGATTATCACTACGTTTGGCTATCTTCTGTTAGCATCATTGTCCCATTGATCCTTCAGATCAGATTATATGTGGCTAATGAAACAATCTATGTCAATGTAAAAAAAATGAAATCAATTGATCAGGTGATGTTTATCATAAAGGGCATACAGAGGAGAGGGAAGGTAATTGGTGTCTCTCCATGTCTCATCCAAGTTTCCCGATATAGATAGCAAGTTCGTGTAACAATAGATCAAATGATTGTGTCCAAATAAGTCAATGAACAGAACTAAATGTAGGAACATGATGTGAATGGGGCTGTGTGCCGTAGGATTTCAAGGGGGAGACAGAGGAATCTCTTCTAAGCCAAATTAAAAAAAATCCACCCAATCTGCTGAATTGAATTGAATTTATGTGAGATGTTATGTCACTGGCATGGCATTTTCATCGGACTAGAGAAAAGGGTGACCCCCTTGGGAAAGGGGGATTTTATACAAGCATAGAAAGATAGGGGTCTCAAGTGAGGGTATAGATTTGTTACCTTGTTTGGAAAATTGTGGAATCGTCCCATCACATAAGGACACCACCAAAACGAAAACCCATCTCCTGGCTCTTTGCCCTCTACTGTAAGTCTCATTTTTCTTCCACCGTGATAGTGACAAGTGACTCTTGCTGCTGTCCCTTTCACGTTTCCTCTTCAAGCGCTGCACCCACTAAAAGGGGGATTGCATTACAGGTCCCCTTCTCTTCACTATAATTTCCCCCTTTTTTCCTTTCCTCTATACCCAATTTTCAACTTCTCCTGATATCATGGTTCAGTTTTGTTATACATTGATTTTTATATCCTATAGTTGTATTATTTTTACTATAAGTCGGTTTTTTGTGTGTCAATTACTAGAAGCCATTTGCATATGGTTCTTTTGTTCCTTTTTCATTAGGCATGTATCAACATGCTTTTAGCTAGGGGATTTGCCTAATTGTAGGCTCACAATTTATTTTTCTTTGGTAGCTAATTTGAACTTAAATATTGATCAAGATAAGGAAAAATAGAATGAAATTTATTGGTATTCTATCAAATCAAAATTATGGGTTTGCTTCCTAATGTGTAAAGTTGGGTGAAGGCTATCATGGTGTCCCATGTATTTGCGCACATGTCATGGTACCCCTCTTTTAAGTGAAAAAGTAGTCTTTATAATTATAAGAATGTCACATTCTCACGGATCAAATGTATTTTGCTTTATTTACAAATACAATCCCTCCAAAATACATCTTTGCAAACACAACCCCTAGAATCTTATCCCTGAACCTTTTCTCTCAACCTTATCTCTCAATTGCAAGGGGAGCGTGAAAAGGCACTGCATAAACAACTGGAAAAATATTATAGTAGAATATGGTGAGTTGGATTTAATTTTTAATAATGGAGTTAGATTTACTCTTCAATATATGACTTGCAAGGAATACGTTTTAAACCATGTCCCCTTAATGACTTCAATTAACCTGGCGATTAAGTTATAACATAATGCGTATATATCAAAAGCCATGGTTTTTGGGCTCGTCCACATATGCTTCATAGTTCATCTTTTTTAGAAGCGGATAAAAGTAAATGATGAAATAAATCAGAAAAATGCTATTACATATATGTTTTTGTTAGATGTAAAGTCTGTTAATGTTCTACTTATGTAGATCTACAAGTTGGGCTAATTGATATTTTGGAGTTGTTAGCTGCAGAGTAGTCAATCCTATGGGATAAGGTTGAGAGAAAAGGTGGTAGGGGGTTGTGTTTGTAAAAATGTATTTTGGAGGGACTGTATTTATAAATAAAGTAAAATAGATCTATTTCGTGTGAATGTGACATTCTTATAATTATGAAAGTCATTTTTTTCATTTAAAAAATAGGGTATCATGGCATGTGCCCAAACACATGGGGTACCAGGGTAACTTTCAGGATAAAGTTGACGTCTTTTATGTTGAAAGGAGTAGGTATTTGAAAGTTCCTTTTATTTATTATATTATTTAGGTGTTAGTTGCAAGTTCTATGAGAGATCCATGTGTTTGATCTCATGCTGCTATGGATTTCATTGAGCGTCCCATATATATTTACAGGGCGGGCTTCTAATTCCGATGAGGTTCATTAGCATCCGCTTTAGTAGCTGGTGCAATCAATCACTGCATCAGAGATGCATTGGGGTAGAAAAGGTGGGAAATGGGAAGCAACTTGAATGAACAATGCATTTATAATAATTACCGGGCTGTCCCATCCTTTCTGAAATTAAGACTCTGAATGCTTCCCCTGAGAGGCATTATGGGTTTGGGTTGCAATTTGTGGGATAAACAATGAATAACACCATCCAGAGTATTGGAAAGCGATGAATACTATGGTTTTTGTCGCTTGGGATCCTTATTATATATGAAGTGAGAAAAACTGTACTGCAATAGGTTGAAAATTTTAGCTATGTGATTTTTAATCTACATATTTTACAAGGACTTGGAAAACCGACTCGAAGCTATTATTATTTCCTCTCCTAAAAAAGGTTAGTAATTTTTTTTCTTCTTTCCATGTGGAGTTGAGAAATACTATAGTAACGTTATTTTATATGAAATATCTTATATATTATCTATCAACATGAATTGTTTAATATGGTATCAAACTTGGTCCTTTAATTAATGATTTTAAATTTAAACATTGAGAATAAAAAAAACCGTCATTTAGATATCTTTATTTTTATATAAATCTATAGTCAAATTAATTGAATTTTTTATAATAAAATTTTAATTGAAAAAAATGTGCTCTATATAATCCATACTAACTCTAAGTTAAGTATTTAATTGGTATCGCCAGCTTATCCAGATATTGTTTATCCCCAACATGATTATTAGCGGTCATTCATTGCATTCGGTGAGAAGAAGTTTCGTAAACCCAAAAATATATGAATTTAAGAGTTAAATGGGTTTTTAGTCCTTAATAAATCATAAATTTTGGTTTTAGCCTTTAATGAAAAAAAAATCAATCCATAATAAATTTAATTTTTTTGCTTTTCGTCCTTGTCATCAGTTTGGTCCGTTAATTGTTGACATGACAATCAAAAGTCAAAGTCAACTTTATTTATGTGACATCTCACTTATTCACATGTAGAAAAATTTTCTCAAATAAGATAAATCATAAATTTTGGTTTTAACCCCTAATAAAAAATTTGGTTTCAGTTCCTAATAAGCTTTTATTTTTATTTTTCACCCCTATCATTAACTTGATCAATTAAGCCTAAAGAAATCACTCACCTAATTTTTTTCCGTCTCCCTTTATCTCAGTCACTCCCTTCTCTATCCTATGACCATTGCCTATCACCTCTCACATACCATCATAGCTCTATCCTTTAATCACCACACCACAAATCACAACTCCCTGCCAAAAAATCACGTTGTTGAGGCAAAAACCACGAATGACGTGTGCTCATCAATGGCATCTCTGGAGAGGCAATGCGAGAGACAACGGAATTTGTAGTGACACCCTCATCACTTTCTGACTTCCAGGAGCCACCATCGTTCATCCCTCATGAAATTATCGTCAATCCTCAAATATCAGAGTAACCATAACGCCTAATTTGTGTCACTCCCACTAGGACAAGACCATTGTGATCACTACCACCATTCTCAGTAGTAGTTTGGGCGATATTAAAGATTGGAAAGCGTGACTCACGATTAAGAAAGTGGATCGTGGGGTTGATGTGAGGTCCTAACTACGACAACGACATTGTGGTTCCTCACAGATTTGAGTATTGGCAATAATTTCATGAGGGATAAATGATGGTGGCTCCTACAAGTCACAAATCATTCGACGTCTCCAAACCCCCTAACGTTGCTACTAGCTGCCATGTCCAAGTTCAGAAATTTTAATCCGATTCCCTTTCAAAGTACGCGCTCAGAGCGCTATCAGATAGGCTTCCCCTGTCCCTTAGGATCGACTAACCCATATGCAAGTGTCGTTCATATTGAACATTTCCCCTCTTCCACCTTCAAAGTTCTCATTTGAATATTTGCTACTACCACAAGATCTACACTGACAATCGCTCTACCCGAGCTCGCGCCTCAGGTTTTGCAGCAACTGTCGTGCCCTCCTACTCATCGGGGCCTAGCACTTGCCCCGATGACCGGGTATAGGTCACGCACCTTAGCGCCATCCAGTTTTGAGGCTAGTTGATTTAGTAGTTGAGTTGTTATACACTCCTAAATTAGTGGATTTTAACTTGCATGACCACCGTTGTACTATCTTAATCGACTAACACTAAATTTAAAATTAAGCATTTAATGATACTTGCCAAAAATTCGGAAGTAATAAGTAATCTTGATTGAAGTAATTAAGTAATGTTGATCATTTAGAAGGATGCGAAAATATCGAGAAAAAAAGAAAGAAGGATGCAATTAGGGATTGTAATAAATCAATTTGTATAAAGGAGAGAAAGTACATAAAATTCGTATTTAATTGGATGATATTAGTTTTATAAATGATTCGAAATGAACAAAATCTGTAAATCTATATGCGGTCTTGTAAAAAAAAAAAAAAAAGAAAAGACATTGTAAAAGAAAATGATAATTTTTTTTAGAATTTGCTTGACATTTTTTTTTTGCTTTTTGACTTTGTAAATTTAAATCAATTACTCTATAAGTAGAAATGATCTAGTGATAAAAGAGGTAACATGCATAAAATTAAGGATCCAAACCATAGAAACAAAAAATCATAAATTAACATAATTTATATGAAATGTCAACTAATCTCTCTTATGATTCAATAAAATTACACATGTTTTTTCTGTTTTTATCTAGAGATAATGATAAAACACCTTAATAATAAACAATGTCTTAACTTTGCTTTTATTAAGAGAAGTGAGGGCTCATTAATTATGTGAGATGAGTGTTGCACGAACATACAGTGTGAGTTGGTGTAGTTCACCCTAATTTAT
The DNA here is from genome assembly GCA_003254905.1 of Nissolia schottii. NCBI lineage: Eukaryota > Viridiplantae > Streptophyta > Magnoliopsida > Fabales > Fabaceae > Nissolia > Nissolia schottii. The sequence continues at coordinate 107,326 of QANU01002672.1, forward strand.
ATTCCTTATACATTCAAAATAAGTTTTGAGTTTATTTAATTTACCAAGGGATCATATGTTTCTGAGGATAAAAATACGTGGGAGAAAGTAACTAGAGAGAGTTTGGCCGTTGTGGACTGCTTTTATGAGTGTCAGTGCTTCGTGCATTCTGCTCATGAGTCATGTCTGCAAACAAAGCATGCAATATAATGCTGCAGTTGGTAGTGTACTATAAGAAAGACTAAGTGGTCAATAATAAAATAAAGCCATCTCTTTTTTCCCTCTTCTTTTTGACGCTATACACTACAACTCCAATATCTACCTCCCTCCCCTCCCCTATATATCACACCATCCTTCCATTCAATTGCTGTCATAAACCCTACAAACTGAAAAACTACGTTTCTTTCTCCTCTTCCCTTTGAATATGAGCCAGCATCAGGAGGAGAAGGTGACGATGGACCTTGTTCCAGTCCCACCATCTGAGCACCTCTGCTACGTCCGCTGCGACTTCTGCAACACTGTGCTTGCGGTATATATCTATGTAACTTCCCTTTTCCCAGCTAGCTAGGGATCCATTCCTTTTGTGCTTGCTTTTATACATACATTCATTTATATATATGATGCTTATTTGTGCTGTATGATACCAATATATATAGTTAGCCAGCTGGCAGGGTCATGCTGTTACTGTTGTTGGCTGTTGTGGTTGCAGGTTGGGATCCCATGCAAGAGGCTGCTGGATACTGTGACAGTCAAGTGTGGCCACTGTAGCAACCTCTCCTTTCTCAGCACCAGGCCCCCTCCTCCTCCTCCTCCTCCTCCTTCTTCTTCTTCTTCTTCTTCTTTCAATTCCCAAACTCATCATCAAACCACCACCATTGATCACACTGTACTCACTCTCCAGGTAATTAGTCCACATATCTATCTATACGCCAGCTGGCTTGCGTGTTTTCTTTTTCTTCTTCTTCGTCATATTCATGTGCTTTTGTGTACGTGGCATGCCGGCCAACGCAGGGATTCTACGGTGATTCCAAAAAGGGGCAAGCATCGTCTTCATCTTCCTCTCCAACTACATCCACCGAGTCACTGTCCCCAAAAGCAGCACCATTTGTTGTCAAACGTACGTAGGTGGTTGCAACTCTCTTCGAAATGGATTTGGAATTGAGAGTACCTCTTCTCGATTTTTTCTTATCTTCTTTCTTTGTTGTTTTGTTTTGGGCAGCGCCTGAGAAGAAGCACCGTCTCCCGTCTGCCTATAACCGTTTCATGAAGTAAGTGCCGCACAAGACCACCACCTTTCACCCCTATCTTTCATCACAATATTCTCTTTCCCTCTTTTTCTACTTTTCTAGTATTGGTTGATTTGATGTTCATGTTATGTCAGAGAGGAGATACAGCGCATCAAGACAGCCCACCCTGAGATCCCACATCGAGAAGCTTTCAGCGCTGCTGCCAAAAATGTACCTTCNCTCCTCTCGTTACTTACTTTATTAGCCTTTAGGGTACCGCGCATGCTTCGTCTATTACCATTTTTTCATCAACAACAACAACAACAATAATATAATACTAACTTAATGGTAAGAATTACAATTTCACTCGTGATATTAATAGTTGAAACAGAAACTGCTTTGGTCTAATTTTATCTTTTGTTTTCTGCCCATGATGTTTTTCGCTCCTTGATTTTTATAGGGGTCACATCATTTTTTTTTTCATAGACTGCATTGTTTTTTCTTCTTATTAAATAGTATCGTTCTTTCCCATTCCTAATTAATTTGCGCGTGCTGTTACAAAACAACTACATCACAGTGGGCTAGGTTCATTCCAAATTCCCCAACCGGTTCTGCTAGTAAAACTAAGGTACTTTATCATTGTGATTTTTCCATGCTTATTCTCCCACACCACTGGTTAATTTTTAATATTGCTCGTGTGTGCAGGAATGAATGAAAGAGCTAGTTGTGGCAAATGGTGATGATAATGGGAGAGAACCGGAGCAAGTCAATTTGGTGTCACGTAGTTATAATAAACTATATGCTATGTTCTTATATATGTAGCTATCTTTTAATTTCCTTTACTGTGGAGCTGGACTTTATGCCATCATGTGCATGTAGGAGATTTGAAATCAGTTTAATGAAGCCTAGACTTTATATATTAATATGCCATTATCAATATTTTGTCAAAGAAAGCCGTTTGGCTGTTGTAAAATCAACTTTGATGTATGCTTAGTGTTACCTAAAGAACTTTTTAGTGATGGTGTAATTGTAATGGAAGCCGCGTCGCCAATATTGACAAGAAAATGTTATAAAAAAAATGTTGACAAGAAAATGTTCTAGGGTTTTAATGTCGTTTTATATTCTTGTTCAATTATTTGCTGCAATTATTGTGGTAAAATTACATGAGAATCTCAACTTCATACTTTTATGTCGATGTTAATTAAGATACACATTTTTATTTTGACTAAAAGTCTATTTCAATCAAATTTAAAAATTAAAAGTGCTTTGTGTACATCAAAATTCTATCTACTAATTGTACACTCTCTTCTTCTCCACTCTCCCTCATGTCATTCTTATTCCTTTTTTCTCTCTCTATTTTTTTCTGTTCTTCTCTTTTTTATTTTTTATTCTTCGCATGATGTTATGATTATAAAGAATCTCAAAGTTAAAAAACGTTCATGTAGCTTAAATTTAAATTGCTGAAAATAAGCAAATTAAAAACTAATTAGAAGACGCATGTTATAGTGATTTTACAATCAACGAGTTTAGTTGGTATTAGTCTATAGGAGTAAGATTGGAATTGCGAAAGAGAATGAGCTGTCATTAGAATTGCGACATAATAATAATTCATGTTGTCCCATAATTATAATGGTACGGGTTCGATCGTCACCCATAAAAATACAAAAACATTTTATGATTGACTGTTTACCACTTTTACGAAGAATTAGTCACTGCTGCTAGCAGTAGACACCTAGGTACACTAAAAAACTTTCATCTCTTGTAACTCAATTATATACCATATGTGAGATATGGAAATGACAATCAATGAATAATATCAAAATTATCCCCAAACTTCTCAACTCTCTAATTGTTTCCTTATAATGTAAGTCTCCAACGAATTGATGTTTTAATCATATCAATTCCCGGATCTCTCAATCAATTGATTCGCTTGAATTCTTTGGCAATTGCTTAATATTGAGCTATTATTTCTCAAATCGTTATCAACTCAACAATCAAAACTCTGTTTCTCATGTAGCAGTTTTCCTCTCCCATCAGTAATTAACGTGAAATGCAACTACTGTATGTAACGATGCACGCGATAGACACAACAATTTGTAGTAATGAATTGCCTCAATTCGAAATTAATCACAAAACTCAGTAAATTCAACAATGGAACAGTAACCCAACTAATAGATTTACAGAGAATAACAAACAAGAACCAGATAAGCAATTCCAGAATTGAAACTAAACCGAGAATGGAGAGGAGTTCAACTTGATCACTTGTTTCCATGGGCTTCCCAATGAGCTCACCTGAGGGGGGATAAAGGACCACAAAACCCAAGTCACTCTCAATGGATCAATTGCAGCAGCACATGCTTCACCTGTAGGTGTAGCAGAATTTCAGTATCAGAACCTGAAGAGTAGGAAGCAATCATACAGGAAGGAGGAATGAAAATACTCACACTGCTCATGCCTTTCCCAACTGGAATCCGTGCCATTTAGAATTGCTCTTCCTCACTTTCTTTCCCCTGCCTACTTTCTCATTATTCGGATCACTCTTCACATGTCCTTTCTTAGTAACGATTTTGTTTTCAGTCTGCTGCTGATGGCCTTGGGATTCCTTTTGTGCTTCATTTCGATCTTTACCCTTTCTTTTTGTGGCAATGCTCCTCCCTTTCAAATCAACCTTTTCCTCAAGGTTGAAGTTAGGATAGTGTTGCTGAAAGTCCTCCATTCTTTCCCAAGTAGCCTCTTCCTTTGGCAAATTCTCCCATTGAACCAAGATTTGTTGTGTTATGTCATGCCCTTGCTTCAGTTCTCTGTGCTGCAAAACATGTTGAGGTTGTAATATCGATATTGTTGTAGTAGATTGCAGGGGCAACGGTAGGTATGGAGGAATTAATGTGAGGTCCTTGAAACCTTTTCAGTTGTGAAACATGGAATACATTGTGTATCCTTACTGTAGTTGGTAACTCCACTTGATAAGCAACTTGTCCTATCTTTGTTGCCACCTTAAAAGGCCCAAAGTACTTCATGCCTAATTTCTGATTCTTTGTTAATGCTACAGACTGTTGCCTATATGGTTGCAATTTCACTAGCACCAATTCTCCCAGTTGTAGCTGCAATTCTTTCTTGTGCTTGTCCGCTTGCTTCGTCATGCGTGTTTGTGCTTTTTACAAGTTAGGTTTAAGCTATTGCAGTATCCTGTCTCTTTCACTTAGCATCTCTTGCAGCAATATTTGATCAATCTCTTGAATTTCATGACTATAATAGGTGGATCTCTCCCATATAATGCTTTGAATGGTGCCATAGTGTAACATCCCACTTTTTCCTTAGCAAATATTTCGCATAATTGAATAAATATACGAGTGAATAAATATTTTGCATAGTCTCAAGAACGCCAAGAAAGGAGATCGAATGGATCGTGATTCAATTCCAAGGCTTCCCTATCTTCTATGTACTTTCCTATCTTTTCATTGTTGATTGTTAATTTCAGTTTTCACATCATGAACTAATTCTCCTTTTGATTGAGAGGATGATGTAACCCTAATACTTTCTCTTAATTCCAATTTTGTTGTTATTCACTTGCGTTCTTACTGACAATATTAACAATGCTACTACTAACAATAACAACAAATGTAATTATTATAATTGGTATTATTATTGTCCTTATTATTAATTTTATAATTGTTTCATTATATTTTTCATGTCACTGCATGACTGTGGTACCCCCATCAAATACAACGATATTGGTACCATACGATTCTTCTCTACAAACATAATAATGAGCCACTCGTCCCAATAATTGTAACTCCCCACATAACTTACACCTAATTGGCGCTCACAATCCATCCAAATAGAAATATGTATTGATACTCCTCCAAAAACACGAGGACAAAAGAGAAAAAAATTATTATTAATAATAAAAATATTACTTAACATAATCAAGTAAATTGTAGAAACCCTAAACCCTAAATTTTACAAAGAAATTATTGTAAATTTTAGTTGTTTTAGATTTTAATCAAATTAATCAAAATTTTAAAACTGATACATTACTAGGGTGACCATGACATATCTGCTGCATGAATCATGCACACATACAGTACATCATCTACTTGATACGCTTAATTTAAAACATCTGTGCAAAAAATACCACTGTTCACATATTCTTTCATATTCCACTCACACCTTTTTTTGGGTGCAAGCCCCCTACACACAAAATTAATTTCCATTTACACTCTCCACCTAATTTGCACCATTACCAAAAGCAACTCATCTTTCCAACTTCCATCCACTCTCCACTCCACTCCACTCCACTCCACTCTCATTTTTTATCGTACCTCCATCTTCCCAAAGCACCTACACACCCCTCACTCTGCACTCGCAACTCTCCGTTTCTTCAGCCAAGCAACTCGCGCGTCTCAAGCGATGTTAGGCTCCGCCACCAACACGAAGGCGCCATCTTCTCATGGTGGAAACGAGGACAAGGTTTTCTCTCTATGCTGCCACTTTTTTTTTTTCTTTTCATTGCTACGTTTAGGGTTTGACTACAAATTTTCTGGTTCAAAAATGTTACATGTACACTCAATTTTATACACTCATACATATACCATTAATAATGCACAAACTTTATTCTCATAAGTGCATAAACATTACAAACTTATAAATATAATATTCCTAATTATACTTAATTAAGTGCACAAATATTACATGCATTAAAACACAAATTTTAAGTATATCAGTATAGAGTGTATGTATAATGTATATTTTTTAGTGTACATGTAGCAGGACTCTTCATCGAATATTAGGGGTTACGGTGTAGGACAATGTGTTATTCACTTAAGGTTTTCACTTTAGATGGATTTTCCAATGGTTCTCTAAACACATCCACTTCAAGGGCATTGTTTTCCACTACTTTAGGGTGCACCTCAATGTCTTACCTTTAGGGTTTCGGTTCAACCACTATGTTTTCCCATAGCTGTTGTCTATGTCATGCTACTTCCCGTTTTAAATGAAGGTTAGATCTTTGTTTCATTGGCATAGATAAATTAATTAAGTAACTAAGTTGGTTGGGGACCTACTTATTCTAAAATTGTTATACATAGTGCACATTCTTGTACATCTGATCATCATGGGCTATAGCTTTTTTACATAATGTTTGTTTCATCACTCTGATTTACCATGTCTTTTATGTCTTTTTCTTATAGGGAAAGGCTAAAATGCCTACAATAATTGACTTGAGCGATGTGGGCTCAGACTTGTCAGAATTTGATGACTCATTGCTAGCAAAACTTCACCCTTATCCTGGTTTGAATGGGGTGCCATGGATAGGCATGGACTTCTTCTAGGTTCAGTTGGCATATGCTCAAGCATATCAAAAGCAAGCTCTAGTATATTTTCTAATTTAATCTTTGTCAAAATAACAGACTGTCACACTTCATATTTATATACACTTTTCATTCATCTTTGTAGTATGTTCCAAGCACTTTCTCCTCTGCAAACTTTAGACGTCAAACAGAATTTGTTACTGTGTGGTACAAAGAGGAAAAGATGTCTTGGAAGTTGATAAACTCTCCAGGCACTACTCAATATGTTTTTGGCCAAGGCTGGTATCAATTCTGCTTGGAAAAGAAACTGGATGTCCATGATAATCTCTTGTTCACACACTCCAAACTCACCAACACATTCAGGGTTGTGATCCACAGGTCCTTCCTCATTAGGTAATTAACTTTCCAAAATGTCAGAGTACTTCTAATGCTACTATTGCTACTTCTACCGCTTCCACTGTTATTTAACTACTTTTGTTATTACATTTCAGGGGGGGCCAAGAGAAATTTGTTTTTACAGGTGGGGGACAAAAAGGCTCTTGTAAATCTACCACCACCAAGTCCATCTCTGATAAAGGCCCCAAAAACTGAAGCATCTGTTTGTCCACCTTGAAGGGAACATATTTTGTTATTAACCATGTTTTGTATGTCTACCTTGTGTTAATTGGTGCCTTTATAAGTGTAACCATTGTGGACTTTGTAAAGGTTTATGTCACTCTTGGATGAAGCCTGAAACATGCTATGTTTTACCTAAGTCTTCTTCACATTTCTTCGAAGAACAACAACAGTATGCAATTGTTATGCTATATCCCTATGGTTAACATTATATAATCTCTTCTTATTCATGTCTTTCGTTCAAATTGCCTTTATTCTATGCACCAATTAATTGCAATTCACAAACACTTTGGTGGTCTTAATCGATATTTCCCCAAATCAATTTGTAAACTTCGACCCGGTTCTAAGATACCATATTATAAACAAAATTTCTCATCCTCTACATTTCAAATCAAACATTACTTATCCAATAATAATAATAATATGATTATTTATTAGGCCAATTTTTCTTTATTATTTTTTAAATTACTTGCAATTCACCACGCTGGTTAACTAATCTTACCTCATCAAATCAATTTTCGGGCTCTCCCATTAAACATTGTTTTGAGCCTCTAAATTTAACCCCAAAAAAAATATATGGGCCATTCCCAAATAAAATGGCCCAAACAGTTTTTTCTTGGAAAACAAAATTAACTATGCCCAACTCACTAAGACAAATCATTCGTTGGGCCAAAATTCTTAACCACCCCATATTAACCAGCCCAAATTCGGCCGAAATTAGGCAGCCCAATAACACCCAAAACGTCCCAGAACAAGAGAACCCAAACCCAAACACAAACCCAACCCGACCTCTTACCCAAACCTTAACTCGATAAGCTTCTCTTCTCCTCCGACAATTCTCCACCTCAAAAAACACCACGCCGTCGACCTCAGGCAACCACCACACACTCAACAATTCCACTGATGGCCCCAAATATATTTCCACCGCCAACACCATAGATTCACCAACATCCCAACTAAAAACCCAACCCTCCACAGTTCATGCAAACCTCCCAACCGACAAACACCAACCTATTACCACCGTACGTTCTCTCACCATGTTCACCACCATTCGCAACAATTGTGCAACCATTGCTCACCCCATTGCTACACTTCCCCACCCTTTTGCAACCACCATTCGAATCAATCCTGAATTGCCAAACCATTCACCACGGCCTACCACTACCTATTACTTTTTCCCAAACCTACCCACGGCCAACCATTATGGAGTAGCCTGCTAGATATAATGTAATGGAGAAAACTTTAATAAACTTTTTTTTTTTCTCCATCCATACACGTTACCTTTAATACAAGTAGCAAGTTTCTTAATCCCTGCCGTCGGATCTTAATGTGCACAATCCAATGGTTGTCAGCAATTGAGAGCATATATGTACCCTAAAAATGTATGAGGGTGAACCACTCACCACAAAATTTAGGATGAATGTTAGAAGTGGCCTAAATATCAACCTAAATCAATTTAAATCAATCATAGATATTATAATCCTAATTTATTTCTAACAAGATAAATATATATATATATATATATATATAAAAATAAATAAATAAAACAGCACATGTTTCACATATATGCCACTCATAAATTCTGCCACGTTAACTCGCTCAAGTAAATTAGAGGAATGGCTAATTTCAATAATTGCTATAGTTTTAAGATTTTTAGTGAAAGATTTCAAAAACTAATTAGAATTTCTATCTGATATTGATTGGGTTGAAGAGGCTGCATGCTCCTGTCTTTTTCTTCTGAAAAAAAAAAACAGCTGCAACTACACTAACAGTTGTGAACAGCTGTGAAAGCCTCTGCAATACCAGCACGTTACGTATCTAAAAATTCCTTCTCACTTTCTATCAACAAAAATCAGTGTCTCCTATCTTCTTTAGACTCTCGTGGAACTTTCTGAAAATTCACAAAACAAAAGTTATGCTGGTGATCTGGATAAGGCACACCTTCATAAAAAGTAGCCACTACTCTTGGAAGTGAATTATGTACCAAAACTACTTTATATATTCAGTCCAGAAAGAAACACACTTCACCAAAAATAATTAAGATGCTAGCTAGTTCACTACAATCTTTTTTCTTTAATTGAATCGAGACCCAATTTTAAGGGGAATAAGTACCGAATCACTTAACCAACCAACATCATTAGTTCACAATTATTATTTTTTATTATATTGATGACGCTAAATTTTAAACCCTTAACTTTATGCATATTATTCTAACTCCTTAAGACTAAATCTTTTCTAGGGACTTATTCACTACTGTTTCTAACAAGAAGTTAATTAAAAAGTATTGTTTACAAAGATTTTGGCTATGTATGCTAGCTTCTTATGTATTTTCTTCATTCAGACTATTGTCACTTTAAAATTTACATACAAACTTAAAAAAACAATTAACAAAATTATCTTTATATTTGAATTTGCAACCTTATTTATATTTTATTACCCCCTTCATTAATAAGATATTAAAGTAAGAATATAATATTAAAAAATAATTAATAATAACTTCTTAATATTAGAAATATACAAATAATTTAAAACAATTCTTTTCTTTTCTAAAATGACATATATTGTAAAACGAATTAGGGTGTATTTCTTTTATTATATTAGTTTTTTTTAATAAAGATAGAAGGGAGATTTTGTTCTCTGAAAAAATTAAACCTAACTTCTTGTGATCACTTAGCACTGAGGTAATAATGTCTCGTACACTTTCTACTTTAATAGTTAGTACTTTATCAAGTACATAAGCTTATATCCATCCATTCAATTGAAGAGGTTTGGCTATTCCTATACAAGTTTCAGGCAAGCTTTGTCGAGTTGAAAGACCGTGAGAGTCCAGAGAGTAACGCATATACACACACAAAAGCAAGGGGTTGTCTCATTAAATTTTTTAGAAAATTTTAATGAGACTCTTTTTTAACTTGCCGGTATATTAAGTGGGGTTGGGAAGATGGGTTGAGCTTTATAATATTTTTGTTTGGTATGTTCCGTACTTCATTGTGTTTTTGAATTAATCATAAAAAAAAAAAACCGCATACGCACACAAGCTTTGATTGGACTGGCCGGCTCTCCACTTAGTACTAATTAAGTTCTCCAAATAACGCATACTTTGATTATGTGAAAGGTGAACGTACACTGTTAGCCCCTCCCTCATTCCCCCAAAGTTTTTCAAATTCAATCGCGCCTGGGGTCCTTTTGATGACAATTTTTCCATGTTCGGGTTGAGCACATTCATAAATCATAATATATACTACACTTTGGCAACTTTATATCCTTGCTAGCAACACCGTTGGTTAATTTTCCCCAATTAATTTGCGGTATAAGTCTAATCCTAACAACGCATCCCATTTCTCCTGAGTGATGATTAATTGGTATCGGTAACGTGTGTCTCCAAAACTCATCATTCTTTCTTCCAACGTCCACTGGAGAGGGCCAAATTATGGTCCTGCTTGAAAGTTCATGCATCTAACTAGACATGTGGGGATGGCCATGGCAGTAGAGCATCCACTATAAACCACACTTTACCACAACTTGGCGCATAATTCTCTAGCTAATGTTCCGAAAATTGAGAGATTTCTATTATTTTATATTAATGGCATTATACTTACTGTATAAAAATATTAAAAAAACACAATTGCATCTTGTAAAATTCATAGTTTTTAGTAATCATTTAATTTCATTGTTAAAAAAAGTGATTAAGAATCTGTCCAACCAGGCAACTTGCCTAGGTCATCTTCAAAACCCATTGCCGACACGTGTCAGCAGCCCATTTCTTCTTTAAACAAATTTGACTAAATGGGGTCGTTCAATAAAATATATAATATCTAATTACGCAACTATAGCTTCATTTGATTTGATGGACTGAAAGTTGCTGATGACATAGACAAAGTGGCACTGACTGGCACCATCACCAAGTTGGGTCCAATTCCTGCTTAATCATTCACAAGCCCCCTTCTTGCTACCTAATGAAACTTTCTTCTGGGGAGACAAAATAGTGAATGCCCCACTATAGGACTTTCATCACTTAGCATTTGATGCCTAACATCAAACTTTTTTCGGTAGCTTGAATGATTATTAGGGCCAAGCCAATAAAGAAAAAAAGCAAAACAAAACCCTATTGTTAAGCCTTTTGAATTGATCAGATGAGCATGGGAATGGGGATCACCTCCTTGCTGAGTACTCTCCCACGGACAACAGGCGTGTTTCTAGTGTCTTTGTGGACTTTTAAAAAGTTTGTGTTTTTTACTACAGGAAACTAGAGTTTTTTACTCTTTTGCCTTTCTAATTAAAACTAATTACTAAAATACCCCACTTTCAAAACATTTAACCAAACTATCACCGTTTGGGCTGACGTGGCAGGCCACGCAGGATTCGCCAACAAGGGAGGCGAATATACACTGAATTCGCCAATAAGGGTGGCAAATATACATTGAATTCGCCAATAAGGGTGGTGAATTCACCCTGAAAGTGGCTAGGCGGTTGGCGAATCCTTTACAAAGAAAAAAGATCTGTTTGCACCAAATTCGCCAACAAGGTTGGCGAATTCAAGCTAAATTCGCCTCCCTTGTTGGCGAATTCCACCCCCTGGAGTCTTTTACTCTTTTGCCCCTAATATATAGGCTATTTCCCAAACCCATACACCATACACCCCAAACCCTACACTCAAAACCCCAAACCCTAACCCTTAACCCCCACCCTATACCCTCACCAAATATCATAAACCTTACCATAGACCCTATACTGTAAACCATAAATCGAAACCATATACCATATACCCTAAACTTTATACCCTAACCCTAAACCTAAACCTTAACAACTAAACCCTAAACTTATCCCTAATCAGTAAAACCCAAACCATACCCTATATCTTAGCCTTAAAACCTAAACCTACCCTTAAACCATATCCCAAAGCCTTATACCCTAATTCAAAAAACCCTAAACATATAAGTTTTATGATATTTGGTGAGAGTGTAGGGTTTAGGGCTAGGGTTAGGTTTTAAGGCTAAGGTATAGGGTTCAGGGTTTTAGGGTATGGTTTGGGTTTTAGTGTTTAGGGATAAGTTTAGGATTTATTTGTTAAGGTTTAGGTTTAGGGTTAGGGTATAAAGTTTAGGGTATATGGTATGTGATTTCGATTTATGGTTTACAGTATAGGGTCTATGGTAAGGTTTATGATATTTGGTGAGGGTATAGGGTGGGGGTTAAGGGTTAGGGTTTTTGGGTTGGGGTTTGGGGTTTTGAGTGTATGGTGTATGGGTTTGGGAAATAGCCTATATATTAGAGGCAAAAGAGTAAAAGACTCCGGGGGGGTAGAATTCGCCAACAAGGGAGGCGAATTTAGCTTGAATTTGCCAACCTTATTGGCGAATTTGGTGCAAACAGGTCATTTTTCTTTGTAAAGGATTCGCCAACCGCCTAGCCACTTTCAGGGTGAATTCGCCACCCTTATTGGTGAATTCAGTGTATATTCGCCTCCCTTGTTGGCGAATCCTGTGTGGCCTGCCACGCGTGGCGCGGATGCCACGTCAGCCTAAAAGGTGGTAGTTTGGTTCAATGTTTTGAAAGGGGGTATTTTGGTAATTAGTTTTAATTAGAAGGGCAAAAGAGTAAAAAACTATAGATTAGCCACACATTGAATTGGACGACATTAGCTTGATTGAATTTTAGTATGATGTTTTATAATCATGGTTTGACAAAAATCACAAGAGAAACATCAGTATGATGTTTTATAATTTGACCAAAATCACAAGAAAAATATCATTCAAATCGACTGTGTTACATGTAACATCCCGCTTTTTCCCTTAGTACAGATTGTCCAAATTAAATAGGAGAAACAAGGCCTTGCATGAACCTATAGATTAAAATGCCTGTAGAAGAAATTCTGTTCGGTTTAGGAAAATTCTGCAGACACTTAAACGAATCCTTTTTGTCTTTGGAGTGCAACGGTGTATCTAAGGTATCTGTAAAATATATTGTTACGGAGAAAAGTTCTCAAATACCTTAGATTAACTCAATTCTTACACAAGAAAAATTAGTAGATTACAAGGATGTGATCAGAATATTTTTCGGAGGACCGTACGCGAAGTACCGGGACTAGAAACAATAAAAACCTGATCAAAATTGATCTGCCGGGACCCTTAAAATTTTGGCCACAAAATTGTCCAAGAAATAAGTTCATGCATGGCCAAGACAAGGACCAAATGGCCAAATTCATGAAACTTCACCTATGACTTAGCATGGCGAGTCATAAGAGCCAAAAATGACCATTTTACCTTGGCTTCTTAAGGAAGCTTTCCCATGGCTTTTTGAAGAAGCCAATCAGCCCATGGCCTATAAATGGAGCCCTTGAGCTCTTCCAAATGCAAGAAGACACTCCCTTGGTGAAACTCTGCCGGTTTTTACGCTCTGCTGTTATTCTGCCAAAATACCGCTACACTAATCTCTGTATTAACCATAACCTTGATAATTCATCTCTAGCAATCACCCTTCACTTCTCTAATCAAGAACTTTCATCCATCACATAGAGGAATCCCTACAACAGCTAGGAGCACCGGTTACAAGGCTTTTGGAGTTTCTACGGCCCGGTGACTGATTTAGTCACAAAGTGGGTAAACCGTTCTAACCACTGTCTATGTGGTTTCACAATTTTATATATATATATATATATATATATATATATATATATGTGTGTGTGTGTGTGTGTGGTTAGGATTCTTTTTATGTGACTTTGATGAATATATGTTATTGATGATTGTCTGGATCTGTTAGTGCTGTCTGTGATTCTGTCAGAATTTAGGAACGCCTAAGACGGAAATAGGCATATGACATGATTTTAAAGGGAACTGTATGCTGAGATTTTCAGCATGAAAAACTAATGTTGTTTTTGGATTCTACACGAAATTTTGAGTGGGGATGTCAAGTTTTATGATTTTTGGAGTCCCCGATGAATTTCTCAGCAAACAGGCAGAAAACAGTTTTTATGAAAAAGGGCAAAACGGGAATTTCACATCTTGGGACTGAAAAACTGGGTTTTTTTTTTCAGAAAATATGGGTTTATAACTATCAAAAGCCCTAAGGGCAAGTCTTGAGTCCATCGGGTTTTTGAGAACAAAAATTCTAAAGAAAACAGGACGTTTATGGGGGCGAAATGGTAATTTTGGGAAAAGGGGTAGAATTGTAATTTCATGATGCTGAGGTCAGAATCTGAAATTTTAGACATGAAAAATGATCTTAGGACTATCAAAAACCTTGGGGTAAGGTCTTGGACCTCTTTGGTTTATGATTGCTATTTTCTGACAGAAACCAGACGTCTGTTTTGGTAGTTGCTAGATTTATGTTTATTATGGTCAAGAAATGTCTATATGAGATTACGTTTCTTATATGTGATGTATTTGATGTTATGAGATTGGTGAAGTTAGTGACGGTGCATGATTGGTATCCATGAGTTATGTGAAGTTATAAACGATCAATTCTTTGCTAAACTGCAATTGCTTATGTTTGATTGTGGAATTTATGGTTGCTTTGTATTTATGGAAATAGTGGTTGGGAATATATGAGACTTGTGGTTGAAAATGATATGGATTGAATGATATATGTGTGGTTGCTATATTGGATGTTGAACTGTGGACGGCAGTCCTAGGGTGTAGATGGCAATCCGAGTGGACGGCAGTCCTAGGGTGTGGATGACATTCCGTGGGGACGGCGGTCCTAGGGTGTAGGTGGCATTCCGTGCGGACGGCAGTCCTAGGGTGCATAATGCATCACTGGTGGACGGTTCTCGGGTGTCTAATACATCACAGGTGGACGGTCCTAGGATGTGCGTTGCATCACGTGTGGACGTTCCCATGATATGAGTGGTGAATGATGAATGTTGATTGAGAATTTATGATGAATGATGAATGTTGATTGAGAATTTATTCCCTAGGAGCTAAGGTAGAAAACAGATGACGTAGTAACGAAAAGATTAGACTCCCTTAAACACTTAGTAAGGTAGGTAGCTGCTCAGGATTAGGTTGGATATTAATAACTGGTAGGGATGTAGTATAACTGTGGCATCTAGAGATTCCTGAGCGGCGGAATCATAAATGATATTAAAATGAGTTGCGACAACCAAGGTTTCCCACTGAGAACATAGAGTTCTCATACCCGCTCCTTTATGGTTCTAGGTGAGCAAGGCAGGACTTCAGCTTGATGTACACAACGGCGACCTTGAAGACGATGAATCAAGGAATAGAATAACAAGAACTAGGCTAAGGATGTTACCATCCATGTATTTTATGAGAACTTATGTGTATGTATTATTTAAGATAATATCTATGTAAATGTTGGTGATGATATGCTATGGACCACTTGTTTGCTTATTGTTTGATGTTGTTATATTGGAGCAATTATTCGTGTAGTATAAAGTTTTAACGCTTGCATTATAAATTCTATCTGACGCGAGGCTCATATTTTATAATACACGTATAGAACGAAAAAGTTTCAAAACGGTCCATATTTTCAAGTAAGAAATATTTTCAAGTGTAAAACTAGGGGCTAAAAGTAAACCCAACCAAAGCAGATAACAACCTAGTAAGCATTGTTTGCAACGTACGCGTAAACAGTTAGCTAGGGTGTTACATTAAACATCTTGAGTGAACGAGTTAAAGGCGCATGGAAAATACAAGAAATAGATAAAGAGCAGAAAAATAACGGTGTTATATAATTATCAGAGTTGTATATGATTACAAAGGAGTCAACGCCTATTTATAGGCTAGGTAGAGAATAAACTAATAATGACAATAATCAAATTAAATCAAGAGTAAATCAATTAGAAATAAATCTAAGATACTAAATTATTTTCATACTGTACTTTTAGTCGATTGTAAATAGCAATTTGACAAACTGTTAAAATTTTAGCAATTGAATTGTATACCTCCACGGCTATTTATTAAATCTTTCAATAAACTCCATGGGGACTTGAAAAAGGGCAGAGTTCCTTCCATAACTCGGTTTATTGATGGTCAACCCTGAGCTGCCTATATCTTGTTGTATCTTTATTGTACTGGGTTAGTCTGTTTTCCCTTTGGTATCAGAGCTCAGTCCCACTTAAGATAAGATAATATGGAACCCTGATTTCTGCCCTTTTTATGAAATTGTCTTCACTACATTCATCATATCTCAACTTGAAAAAATATTTAATCCTGCGAAATATTAGAAAGCAAAAAATATCTAGATACTATCAACTAAGGTTAACTTGTATTAGTACAATGAAGAATATAAAAAGAGTAGAATCAAAAATATATTGTATAGAAAACAGTAATCTGTCAAGTAATTCATTTAAGCCCATAAATAATGATCTATGTATAATGACCCCCTTTATACTAGGAGAAGAAGGTTAAATTGGACAAACATGTACTTAGTTAGGCAATTAGGAAGTATTATAGATGAAAATATGAAAGAACGATTAGAAGGAAATTATGAGGAGAATATAAAACAACTTCCAATAGAAGTCCAAGAAAGTTTGGCACAAATAGACCAAAAAGATAGAATTAATAGAATTATAGAATTAGCAAAACCTTTAGAACAGAAATTATACAAGATAAAGAGAGATTCAAGAGAACTAAAAATATAAATAATGCATATTAAATATAATACTCAACTAATCATGCAAGCTATAGGAATAAATGAAATAGAACCAATAAGTCCAGCAGTTGAAATAAATATGATGAGAATTTTAGAAGAAGAATATGGGGATGGAAGTATAACTAAGGAACAAATAAGAAATCAAAAGATGGATGAAAATATAAAGCGGACAAGGATAATAACAGAACATGTACAAAAAGGACAAGAAATAATAAATAATAATTTATGGATAAGAGTGAAAGAAATTAAGAAAATAGATGTTAGGAGATAAGAAGAAAAGCTAGGAATAATAGAACATATAGAAGTTAAGGATAAATAATCTATTCAATCATTAACCCTAGATCAAAATAATATTATGGAAATAGTATGCCAAATAGGATCTGATTTAGATTTATTAAGCCTATTAGGAGTATCGCAAAATATGGAAATAAGAGGAAGAATAAATATGATGGAAGCAAAAAATATGAAGAAATAGAAAAAATTATGGGACAAGAAGAAGATGAGTTAGATAATATTAAACAAGAATTAGGATATATAACAAAAGATTGGAATGGAAAATGTAAAATAAGCCAAATAAACATGGAAAGCAAAGCTGAGAGTAAACTAACAACAGATAGGAATAAAAATGTAGATGGAGAAGGAACATCAAAAGTAGAGGAAGTAGCCAGCAACCTAGATAAAGAAACAAAAGTAAATAAAAGACAAATTAAGACATAAAGGTCCACTACAAAATGAAGGTCAAACATAAAGTACAACATATGTATCACCTAAAATAAATAGATATAACCCACCATCATTAGAGCAAATGGAAGGAAAGCAAATACCAAATACAGGAATATGGTTAGATTTGGATTGAAATATAAGTAATTGAAAAAAGAATAGAAGAATGGAGTAAAGCTCAATTAATAGCCTTAATGGGAAGAGAAATAGACACTCAATCAACATCTATATTAATAGAAGTTATTTTTGTAGAAATAGGCCAAAATTGGTGGAGAAGTAGGAATGAAGAATTTAGAGAACAAGTAAGAACATCAAATACTCCACATAATACTAGTAAAGAATATTTGGCAATCGTGATAAGGCAGTATGGGCAAGTATTAAGAAACAAATTTGTAGGAAGAAGTGTAGGAGCAAATGAAAAAATAAACATAAGTAAAGCATTAACTAGAATGCATCAAATAGAAAAATGCCCACTAGATCCAAGAGATATTAATGGATACACTTGTGAATATAAAAAATATTATTATGAAGCAAGACTAGTAACCTATGAAGGACAAAGGTTTTATATGGACCTTTATTATAGAAAACTACCTAGACTAATATCTGAAACAATTATCCAAGAATATAATAGTGCATTCCAAAATAATATGGCATTAAATCCCTATATAGATACAATGGAGAGAAGAGAAGATTATTTAAGAGAACATTTGTTTGAAAAATGTAAAGAGACATGGAAAAACAAAAAAAATTATAAAGTCAATAAATTGACACTAAAATGTAGAGACTTAGAAACACCTCATAAATGGGGATGCCATACAATTAGTAGGAACAGGAGATATAAGAAATCAACGGAGTTCAAAGTTAAAAGGTATCCAAAAAATAAATTTTATAGAAAGTATAAACCAAGGAAGTATTTTAGTAATGGGAAAAAACTAAGTTATAATAAGAAGCCTACAACATGTTGGTGTTTTAATTGTGGAGAAATAGGTCATATAGCAATAAAGTGTCCTAGTAAAAGGAGAAAAGGTGCATTAAATATTTTAGAGGAAGTGTCTAAATATCAATTGAAACCAATAGAATATGAAATTCCAGGAAGTGAAATAGAGGATTCGGACATAAAAATCTATAGAATAAGAATAATTAATGAATTAGAAAACTCAGAGGAAGACTCAGAGTGTGACAGAGGAATCAAATTTAGAAATAGAAGAAGAATATCAAATATATATGATGACAAGTATAGAAAAAGGAGAAAGTAGTACAAATGATGAATATGATTACGAAGAATATAGGAGCATGATTGAAGGAACTGTAGAAAGAAAAGTATCATTTAATCAAAGTCAATTTGATAAAATACGAAACAAAAATTTAAATATGAAATTTCAAGATCTGGAAACTCCTCAAAACTTAATGACAAAGATGAGAAGATTCATGAAAAGAAAAGTAAAGAAAAATGAAACACAAGTTTGTGCAGTATTACAAAAGAAATTTCCAATAAGTGCAACACAGGAATAAGGAGTACTAAGGATACCATTAATAAATAGAACAACTATAGAAAACGAAATAGCAAAATTAGATATTAGAGATGAGATCACTGAAATATATATCACAGGAATACAATTATTAATTAAATCATATTTTGGTGAAGGAAAGGATACTCCGATAAAAAGATTGGTAATGGACAATAGAATAATAAGTAATGTACCAGATAGTATATTGCGAGCACTAAGTGGAAATCTAATGTACCAAAAATTAAAATTCACATTAAATACAAAATTTACAATATCAAGAACAAATACTAATATGGATAGGGCACTAATAATTTATGACAAATTAGAATGAATATAATTACAACCACGAAGAAAAGTATTAAGTATATCAGCAATTGTGGGATTAATATTTTCTAATGAACATAGAATATACACAAAAAAATAAGAAAGAGTAACTATAGGAAAAACATTTCCCCCAGTATTAGTAGAATTGCCACTAACAACCAAAAATAACTTTGCCTAGAACATTACAATTAGAAATAGACCATACTAAGGAATACAGAGAACCTGAAATAAAACCCCAAATAATATACAATAACATGATAAGAAAAAGATCAATAAAAATTAATCCTAATTATGCATTAAAATATTCCAAAAAACCAGAGCTCTCAAGAAGATCAACCAGTGGGTGGGAAGCAAGTAGTAGCCTAGCCCAATATGAAGCGCATAAAATAGTCAAGAACAAATAAGTACAATAGATTTAGTAAAATAAAAAAGAAGTATATAAAATTAGAAGTCAAAATGAAAGCTACATGGATAGAAATATTAGCATTAATAAAAACCAGAAACTATGAAAAGCAAGATACAAACATCGTATGTAGAAAATACAGAAATACAAGAGAACAAAGCAGTATCAATAGTGACATTGAGGATAGTAAAAAGAGAAGCAGTAAACTTGAGACTAAGAATTATACATGATGATAAGTATTTAACATATAAAATAATTTTAGGAAATGATTTTATACAGCAAGTAACCCCATATAGAATTCAAGAAGATAGAATAATAATGAATATAAATAGTCAAGCAACAATAATTCCAAGAATAAAAGGTTGTTAATGGACTTGTACTATATTCTTGTAAAATTTAACTATCAGAAATATCAGGCAAGAAAGTATCATGCAATGATAGATACAAGAGCAAATATAACAACAACAAAATGTAATGTATTACCTAATGAATTATGGAAAAACGATAAACCATTAAAAATGGAGAGTGCAGGTTAAGAGATTCATTTAATAGAATTTTCAGCAAAGGAAATACCAATCCAGATAAAAGGATGAGTTTTTCATATATTGTACCAATATTAATACAACTCCAGATATCATTTTAGGATTAAATTTCTTAAAACAATATTTTTCATTACATTTTATTGAAAAAGCATTAATATTAACTACCCCTGTAAACACGAAAAATGGGGAATAAGAATAACAAGGTCATATAGAAGAAAAGAAGAGAATTTCATAAAGAAAAGAAATGAGAATGAGGTACAATTTATACCTAATAACAAACCAATATAAACTGAAAGCAAGATGGCAACAATGACAATAATTCAAGTAGAAGAAACAAAGGAAATTATAGAAGAAAGATTAAAAAGAAATTTCAGTGAAAATTCATTAACATTGGGAAAAGTCAAAACCTATAGCTAAAATAGAACTCAAGGACAATAGTAAAGAAATAAATAGTAAAGTATATCCATGGATTAGCCAATACAGAATAGAATTTCAAAAACACATAGAAGAAATGAAGAAATATAATCTTACAAGAAAAAGTAGATCGGAATATTCATCACCAGCAATGACAGTAATGAAACATAATGAAGAAAAAAGAGGAAAATCATGAATGATAATAAATTACACTAAATTAAACCAAATGGCTATCAAAAATAAGTATTCAATCTCAAAAATAGACTTATTATTTAATCTTATCAAAGGAAAATATTTTTAGCAAATTTGATTGTAAATCAGGATTTTTCCAAATAAAATTGGAAGAAGAAAGTAAAAAAGATATGATTTTTAGTACTTCGAAAGGATTATATGAATGAAATGTATTGCTTATGGGATTCCACAACAGCTTAAGTATATTTCAAGAATATGTAAGTAAAGTTTTATCATCTATAAGAAATTTTGCAGTAATTTATATTGATAACATTTTAATATTTTCTGATAATATGAAACAACATGAAGAGCATTTAGAAAAATTTATGGATTTAGTAGAAGAAAAGGGTTAAATATATCCCTAGGAAAGGCGGAACTAAGGAAACAAAAAATAGGATTTTTACGACAAGATATATCACGTGAAGAGATAGAACTCCAGGAACATATAAGTAAGAAAGTATTAGAGTTTCCAAAAATAAAAGATAAAAAGGAATTATAATCATTCTTAGGATTAGTAAATCAGTCAAGGAATTATATTCAACATTTATCAAAATTAACTTTCAAAATATCCAAATTAGCAGGAGAAAAAACTACGTGGACATGGAGCAAAGAAATAGAAGAGGTTGTGCTCCAAATTCAGCAATTATGCCAAAAACTACCTAGGTTAACAATCCCTAGTACAGAAAAAATAAAACGGATAATTTATAAGGATGCATCATAAAATTATTGGGGAGCAACATTATATCATGAAAAAAAAGATATGCATGTGAAAAATTTAATGAAAGTCAAACTAAATAGCACTCAATATAATACTGCATATTAAATAATGCAGTATTATATTGAATAAAGGGAAAACAGACTAGCCCAATACAATAAAGATACAACAAGATATGGACAACTCAAAGATGACCACCAGTAAATCAGGTTATTGAAGGAACTTTGTCTTTTTTCATGCAAAGGTCTTTTACAGATTGCATCAACCATAGGATTCCCAGACTTTCCTCCTTTAGTTTACTATGGCATAGCCTTCCTTCATTTTCTACAAGAGGCGTAACTGAATTGGCCCCCTAGTGTTTTTATTTTGATACAAGTAAGAGTAAAGACATTGTTTTCAATAAGCTTTTGCTTATCTCAAATCCTGAAATACATCTCATAAAAAGATGTTATAACATGAACATTTAGGTCTTTGAATATAATTTTATTATAATTTCACTATAATTTCATTCTTCAATTTTTTTTTATTTTGCACCTTTATACTTCATTTTACTATAATTTCATTCTTCATTTTTTTCTTTCAAATTTCAATTATTGATTCTTAAATTGATTATAATTAAAATACAACTTAAAATTGATAATCCTCTCTTAACATTTATGGCAACTTTTTTTACAAAGTAATTCCAAATTTCATTGTACAAATCTAAAAATAATGTATGCTCTTTTATATTACGAAGGAAGAAAGATATAATTATTTATGCGCAAAAGAAAAATGTATTAAATGTAAAATAATTATATTAATCTTTATGAGTATTGAATATGTTTTGGTACGTAGTAACATTTATAATTTAAATTGTTAAAAAATTGAAACACCTAAGTTATTGAAATTGATATGTTCCATATTGTAGTAGGTAAATATGTATATTGTATATATCATGTCTATATTTTTATATGTAAGTGACTATTATTGATATTTATTTACAAAAAGTAACTTATGAAAAAGTGACTATAGTTAATATTTTATATTTAGAGACTTTTTCTGTAGTTTTTAGTTAGGATAGGTTAGCACTTAGTGAGTTTGATGCATGATTGGTTAGATTTAATTGGCTTTTTATCTTTGGTATGTTTGATGTGTAGTTAAGTGTTTCGAGGCTCAAAATTCAAAGAAATTGAGCTTAAATGAGAGTCAGAGAAGCATATCGGGCGAGACCTAAGAAGCATCATTCATCTCGCGCGAGACATACCAAACAAAGAGCAAAAATTTAAGTTCTGGAAGGCGTCTCATGCGAGACGCTCACTCATTTCGCGAGAGATATGGAAAACAGAGAGCAAGAAACAAGACTTAGTGAAGGTGTCTCACGTGAAATACTATGCATCTCGCACTAGACATGACCGCAAGAGGCCCAAAACACTTAAAAACATAGGTTAAATATGCACCCAAGAAAAAGGGTTGAGGCAATTCCAAATTATCAAGGTTTCATTCACACGAGCCTTTATTTTGGGTGCTTTTGGGGGTTGAGAGAGAGAGAACATACAAGGAGTCACAAGAATGCCAAGGAAGGAGATCAATTCGGTCGCGATTCAATTCCAAGGGTTCCTCATCTTCTACGTATATCTCTATCTTTTCATCTTTTATTCATAATTTCAGTTTTTGGATAATGAATTATTCCTCTTTTGATCAGGATGATGATGTAATCATAATATCTTCTCTTAATTCCAATTTTGATGTTATTTAGTTGTGTTTGTTTGTGAATTAATTTCTCTATGCTAAATGCTTTTCATTAACTAGCCATTGATGAATTGTTGGTAAACTTAGGAAAACTTTGAGAAAAGAAACCTAGGTGGTAATGAGAAATTGATCATCACTTAGCTATCTCTTAGAGATAAGAATAGAGGGTGATGCAACCCTTAGCCTCACATGCTACCAAAGGATTCATTCAACCTAATCCCTAGGCAAAATATATTAATTTTAAGAGATTAGTTAATAATCGGGTCGTTCATAGGAGGTACACATCATCTTGAGAGAGACTTGCGTTAGAATAGGAATCTAGGTTGTCCTTCATAAATAACTTGAATAACAAAGAAAACAAAATTAAGGAAATATTAGTGGTGAAATTGAGCCCCAAACGCCTTAACCATAACTTGATCAAATCTTATTTGTTTTGATCTACGTTTTATTTCTGTCCAATTTAGTTTCCCTTGCTTGAAATTCCGTTCTAAAAATCCCTTTTCATGATTCGACTCTAGAGTTGTAATTTTTTATTGCATTTGTGATCATAACAATCCTCGTGGGAACGATACTTTGGTCCTAAGAGTAATACTTTATTACTTGGCAACATGGTATACTTGCCACGTGTGATTTTCTCACACCAAGTTTTTGGCACTGTTGCCAAGGACGGTGTTGACTAACTTGTGATCAATAGTTGTAACTGCTAGAGTTTTAATTTTTTGTCATTTATTTTTTGGTTTGTCTATTGTGTTTATTTTGTGGTAATTTCAGGAAATTGTGGAAGGACGGAGAACTCAACCTTGAGTATAATCCCGAGATAGAGAAGTTCGTTAGAGTATTTACCAAGGCTGCTAAACATGCAGAGGCTCGAGCTCCAGCACAAGGCCAATCCTCATCTTCTATATTACCAGAGCCTAAGATCATGGATCCACATCCTCCGGCGAGGACTCTGAATCAATACTTTGAAGATAATTTGAGGAGTGGATCACTAATCGTGTTACCTCCCAATATTGACCAAGATAGAAGATTTCAGATCGTCAACTATCTTAGTCAAACTTGCCAATTTCATAGGTTGGTACACGAGGACGCTAATGAACACCTGAAGAGTTTTCTCTTTGAGTGTGATCATCTTATCAGAGGACCTAACCAAGAAGCAGCTAGGCTGAGGTATTTCCCTTACACCATTCAAGGGGAAGCCAAGGCCTGGCTAAATTCTCAACTAGCAGGGATCTTCACCACATGGACTAGCCTAGAGACTCAATTTGTCAGGCGATTCATCAATGAGGATTAGAGGGGGATCTCATCTATGCCATATATACCTTCAAGATAGAAGAAGATGTATCCTTTACACAAGCCTGATGACGATTCAAGGTACTCTAAGCTAGGTTTCCTAACCACGGCATCGACATACATATGTTGGTGATGATTTTCTTTAAGGGTTTGATTGTTGAGGAGCTGCACATGCTTAACGTCGCGCTGGTGGTAATTTGGGTGAGCAAAAGACATCGAAGGTTTGTTTAGAGCTGTCCGATTCTATCGCTTGAAACTACTATCCAAGCTCAAGGAAGACATCTCAAAAGAGAGGGGTTCATACAGTAGACTCTAGTGTGGCAATACTTGCCATGCTAGATGCATTAGCTCTAAATCAACAGAGGCTACAACAAAAGATAATCAGAGAGGCGAGTTTGCCAAGGCCCCAACTTAACAAACAGGCTGTGATTTCTGTGGTGGAGATCACCCTAATGGAACATGCTCAGTGGAGGAGGAGTAGGTTAATTTTTTGGGGCAACCAAGGTACAACAACTTTGGGAACCCTAATTATAGGAATCATCTAAGCTTTTCTTGGAGGGATAATGCTCAAGCTCAGAGGCCACTTTTTTAACCTCAACAAGAGAACAAGCCGAACTTTGACAATTTAATGCAAAAATTGATAGAGAGTCAAAAGTCCTTGGTCGATTCTCAACAAGTCTTCATGGAAGAGACCGAAAGCAAGTTTTGGGAGAAAGAGGCTTTCATTCGCAACTAGGAAATGACCATGCAAAATATAGAACATTAGATAGGATAATTGTCCCATCAATTATCTGAGCATCCTCAAGGATCTTTACCAGGGAACACTATCCCTAATCCTTGTGAGTACGTTAAGGTCATCACTCTGAGGAATGTGAAAGAGGTTGGAGAACCAAGTGTGGAAGAGCAAGCGGAGGTTCAGAATCCCAAGGGAAAGAAAAAGGGGGAAAAGTACATAATTTCGCAGAAGAGGGGAGAAGGAAATGGAGTTGGCGAAGTGCTCACGCCTTCACCAAGTATTTATGAACTACCCATTCCTTTTCCAAATAGGCAAAAGAACAAGAAAAGCAGTATGCAAGGTTCTTGGAGTTGTTCAAGAAGCTGGACATCAACACTCCTCTGTTAGAAGCTATAAAGTTGATACCGGTCTACTCGAAGTTTATGAAGGACCTATGAATTCACAAGAAGAAGTTACCTGAGGATGAAGTGGTGATATTAAATGAAGAGTGTAGTGTCATCCTCCTCAATAAGCTCCTACCCAAGAAGAAAGACCCCGATAGCTTCACCATCCCTTGCTTTATAGGGTTGTTGAAAGCTTAATTTGAAACTCTCAGTCGTTTAAATAATATATCCTCCTTTACAGCTTTCAGATTCTCAAGGGATCCAATTGCAGTATAGTCGGGTATAGTCATATCCACAGGGAGTTGCAAAAATACCATTCTTGAGTTTGTTAATTAAACAATGAAGTGAAGGATTGATGATTTAATATTTTAGGTACATAAATAAACAACATAAAAATAAACAGGCAACAAATCAGAGGTAGATCCGAAAGCTTGTTGGGAATTGAATCATATCATAGTTTCATGCATCCAATTACTTAGTACAATAGAATTATCATTTCATTGATTGCCCGCCACCAGTTCTTAACTTGTTCATCGCTTTCGCGCATGAAAAGACCATTAGGTTTCCTTTATTAAGCTGTCACTTTCGCACACAAACTTAACAAAGTACACCAGTGTTATTCGAGATGTTAAAACGGCTAATCCTTTATTCCAGTTACGGCAATGAAGAATTAGATGAATTGATTTAGTTCCAACCTATGATGCCGCTCTCGCGCGCAATCAAACAGTTTAGAATCATGCTTTAGGTAGCAAAGCTAAAACAAGCATTAAGCATAAAATCATTCAAGCAAATCATAGAAATTGATAGATTCATATGTAAAAGTTACATGGATACAATCATACTACAATATTCATCAAAATTCCAACAACAAGAGGATTAGAAATCCATCTTACAAGAGAATCTTAGAGACAAGGTTATGGACGCTTACCATGACACGTTCTTACGCTGTCATGACAACGACCGCCGTGCTTCCTCGATCTCTTGGCTCCTTCACCGGCCTCCTCTTTGTTGCTAAACTAACCTAAGCTTTGAAGTACAAGAGAAAATGTAAAAGAATGAACTATGGGTGGAAGATGGGATGTCTCTTTTGTGAGCCTCGGCCTTCCTCTATTTATAGACAAAATTTTGGGGTCATCGCTCAGTGGTTAGGGCACGCCACTGAGAGATTAAAGTGCCATCGCTGAGCGATAATGGTACTTTCGCGGAGCGGTTTAGTCTTTTCTGATGACTATAGGCTGTCGTAATAAATGCGGCGGCTGCTTTTTGCAGGGGCGGCGCCGACTTGTCAGGGCGGCGCCAGCTGGCATCATAAATGTGCCGGTTGCAAGTGGCTCTGTGGTACGATCGCTCAGGTACTACCGCTCAGCGGACCTTGTCGTTTCCGTGCTGAGCGGGATTAGTTTACCGCTGAGCGGCTGCTTCTGATTACATCGTTTTGCTTCTTTTTTCCTCTTTTTCCCTTTGCTCCATTCTTCTGGGATAATTCTTTAATTAATATGCTTGCATCCATCTTTAGAAATATATTATAAATCCTACAAAAGTGGAGAATTTAGTTAGATATTTCTTTAAAACATAAGCAAATAAGTGCCATTTCATTAGGTGAAAAATGTATAAATTTGGCACTTATCAAGGGTTGAGGCATTTTCACAAATCCTTACTGGATTTGGGAGCAAGCATAAATCTAATGCTCCAGTCTATATTCCAGAAGTTGAGGGTAACTTAAGCCGACAAAGGGGGTGTTGGAAAATTTATTGGTGAGATTTGATAAGTTGTTCATTCCGGTTGATTTTATTGTGCTAGATATGGAAAAAGATAGGGAAGTGCCTCTGATTTTGGGGAAGCCGTTTTTGGCCACTGCCGTTGTTCTGATTAATATAGCCAAAGGAGAGCTGGAGTTAAGGGTGCTTGGGCAACAAGTCACCTTTAATGTTTTGATGCAGCGAGGCATTCTATGAATCATGATACATGCCACATGATTGATTCCGTAGACGCACTTGCTATTGACCAACTATTGGAGTCTTCCAACTCCTCCAAGGAAACTTATCTGATGAAGCCGAGTCTGGTAGATGAAGTTGGGGGTGAGGCATTAGAGGCATGCCCTATTCCCCCAGATTTAAAGCCAGAAGTTCACTATTCAGACTCTAAGGTAATCACTGATGAGGAGTTCAAGAAAGCTTTGGAAAAACCACCCAAGTTACCTCCCCATCTCAAATATACATTTATGGGGCGCGTGATTCCCATCCTATGATCGTCGACTTATCCTTTAGTCATGCTGAAATAGAAAAGCTGGTAAGGTTTCCAAAGAGCCACTAGAAGTGCGTTCTGTGCAAGACGTCCTTGAATCTCGCGCAAAACATAGTTACAGAGAGTAACCCTGCATCTTGCATCTACTAGGAGTGTGTCTCGCGCGAGACATAATGCATCTCGTGCGAAATGTCTCATTCTGAATTGGCTCCAAGAGCAGTTTCCACCGTTGTCACCCCACTCATCCTACGAGGACTACTTCACACCGCCATGGAGTTATCCTCCATTTAGACATCAGTAGGGGAGGTTCTCGACCCCCGAAGGTTAGTATTGGCTTGCACTGAGGACAATGCAAGTTATAAAGTTGGGGGTGGGGTTTTACTTTTTAGTTTTTTTTCTTTTTCTATTTAGTATTTTCTATTTATAAAAAAAATTGTGTTTGAATGAATGATGAACTGTGACTTGTTATGTTTTCATAAGGTTGTGACTTTAATGATATTGCTATGGTTGTGATCTTGGCTTTCTAGTAATTTTGTTCCTTTGTTTAACTGAAAACTGATGTGTGCCATTTAGATTTTGAGGAGAACCACCTGAATAATGCACAACTGTTTTGCACCTTTTGCTGAAAATTTGTCTACATGTTGTGGTATAGAGAAAGACAATACCTTGAATCGAGTTGATCTTGATGGAAATAAACCAAGAGAAACAGCTAGGGTAGTAATCTAGGCCTTATTTGGAGCCTTTATATTAGCTTTCACAGCCTGCATAGAAATAAATTACCATTGCCACCCAATTTGAACCTAAGCAAAAACTTTTTGGCCAGCAATATGTAGCCTATGTGCCCGTTGTTTTCTTGACCTCTTTGGGCTGGACTAAGAGGAAGGGCTCCTTAAGTTGAAGGAATCAGTAGAAAAGGCTAAAAGATTGTCCATTCTACCTCAACCCAAGCCGAACATTATAAGCTTGATTAAGCCCTTTTAATCACTAGTGAATGCTAACTCATATGGAAAGAAAGAAGGAAACATATTAGGGAATAAGTTCATTGTCTCTCCTTAAACCATTGACATATTTGATTTGATTGGGCAATTGCTACAAACTCATACACACACTATGATGGTTACTTCAAGGAAAATGAATGTGTACACATTGGTGGTCTAGATTTTTCAAGAGGGGAATGTTGTTGTTGTGAGTTGAGTGATTTGATCATGATGAAGAGTTGCAGCCTAACAACTTTGGGCTATTAATTCACATGTTTGTAGGGAGTTATTTGTTCCCTCATGATTTTTCTTGTTTTCTGTCATTTTACTTTGCTTAAGGACGAGCAAAGATCTCAAGTTGGGGGTGTTTGATAGCTCTCCAACAAGAGTTATCTTTGTTTACTTTTTCTGTAGTTTTTAGTTAGGATAGGTTACGAATTAGTGATTTTAATGCATGATTGGTTAGATTTAATTGAATTTTTATCTTTGGTATGTTTGATGTGTGGTTAAGTCTTTCAGGGCCCGAAATTCAAAGAAAATGAGCTAAAATGAGAGTCAAAAAAGCATCTCGCGCGAGACCTAAGAAGTATCATTCATCTTACGCGAGACAAAGGAAACAAAAAGAAAAAAAATTTAAGTTCTACGAGGCATCTCGCGCGAGACGTCCATTCATTTCGCGGGAGACAAAGGAAACAGAAAGCAAAAATTTAGGTTCTAGAAGGCGTCTCACGGGAGACGTTCACTCATCTCCCATGAGACGCTCACTCATCTCCCATGAGACACTCACTTATCTCGCGCGAGAACCCACTCATCTCAAGAGTGAGAAACAAGACTCAGTGAAGGTGTCTCGCGCGAGACACTATGCATCTCACACGAGACACGACCGCAGGAGGCCGAAAACACGTACAAACTTAGGTTAAAACGCACCTGAGAAATGGGGCTGAGGAAATTATGAATTATCGTGTTTTCATTCGTACTTTTCATTATTTTGGGTGTTTTTGGGTGACGTGATTCCTGTTTGGCCGCTCGTGTTAACTTGACGCAGTCTGAACAGATTTTTCACAGGACCGCCTTGCTAGAATCCATTGGTGATTGATGGGTTGTGTTTGGTTTTTTTTCTGTGTTTCTATAAGGATAAAAGAATGATATAGATGCCACACTCAAGATAAAGGTGAGAAGGTGAGTGATAAGTCTTGGTTGATCACCACAAGTTGCCTAGATAAGATCAGATTTAGTTCTTTACCCAAAACTAAAGTGAAGCTCTCACAATTGGGAGAAAAAACTCAAAATTCATTTATAATCTGCTTTGAGGATTTACATTGAGTTCCTTTTATAGAATTAGTGGACTGCACCAAGATAGTGGATTTTCTACATTTTCCACTATGTATTTATTCTCACTTAGCATTGAAACTAGCACTAGGACTTTATTATCTAACATAACTGCCTAGGGACTCAAAAGATACTACAAACTAACCTAAGAAAGACTAAAAGTCATATGAAAATAATGACCAAAATAAAATGGATTTTCTACACTTTCCACTATGCATTTATTCCCCACTTAGCATTGAAACTAGCACTAAGACTTCATTATCTAACATAACTGCCTAGGGACTCAAAAGACACTTCAAACTAACTTAAGAAAGACTAAAAGTCATATGAAATAATGACCCAAAAAAATCACAAAAATTACAGAAATAATACTAATTTTCAACTAATTAAAATCAATTTATTCTAGCCCAATCTGTTTGTAACTTGGTCACTTGAATTGGGCTCTATCTTGGATCTTCAAGTGACTTCTTCATGTTGGGCTTGTCTATTCTTTAAGCTGAAGAAGAGTTGTCCATTTTGGGAGCTCATGTAACGTCCAATTTTTTATCGCCCCTATGCACATATCATTGGGGTTGAGAGGGAGAGAACATACAAGGAGTCACAAAAACGCCAAGGAAAGAGATCAATTTGGTCGCGATTCAATTCCATGGGTTCCTCGTCTTCTATGTACATCTCTATCCTTTCATCTTTTATTCATAATTTCAGTTTGTGCATTATCAACTAATTCCCCTTTTGCACTACAAGAAATTACACTATTTCTGTCGGTATTTTCCGTCGGTTATGAGCCAGTTACCGTCAGTACATTGTGTTTCCGACGGATTTAGCGTCGGTCATCGGGCCGCCGATAAAGGGTTCGATGGAAACCAATTTTGCGTCGGAGGATGGAAGCCGATGGTAACTTGAACCGGATTTCCGTCGGAACAATTCGGCGCTAATGATAATAGTATTTTCTGTAAATATTACTGTCACCTAGAACCGACGCTAATATTCCGTCGGTTAGTATTTACCGTTGTCGCCGATAATCGTGCTCCATTATACCGTCGGCTATAGCCGATGGTAATTGGCAAATATTAAAAAGAAATTTGTCGGGAATTATTTTTGAATGATTGTTATTTATTTGAGTAACAATATTGATGGAAATAATATGATAATTTTATGATTAAATAAATAATTAAATAATATGTAATATACGATTACATTGATAGTGAGAGTTACAACAGATTAATGCATGTATCACCATTAGCAAAAATAACAAATAAATTCACAAAGTAGCACTTCCCATATATATATATATATATATATATATATATATACTTGCGTGTTTAGATTAATTACATAGTTAAAGAAGCAAATAATATACACAATATATTCAAAATTAAAGTACAATATATTCAGTCATCCACAGAGCCTTCATCATCCTCTACGTCATCCTCAGAATTATCCACATCCACGTCCACATACACGTTCCCATCTACGTGTACGTTCACGTACACGTTCCCATCCACGTTGACGTCCATGTGCACGTTCCCATCCACGTTGATGCCCACGTGCACGTTCCCTACGTTCACATCCAAGTGGACGTTCACGTCTTTGTCCGCGTCCTCGTACCCGTCCCAGAAAGGGGAGTCGTAGTCAGGCTTATCCCAAAAAGGGGAGTCATAGTCAGGCTCGTCGGACTCGGGTGGGGTTGTTACGGGTTCATCGTCTTCATTGACGATAGGAGCAGAAGGATGATCGCCCAAAACCATATGGAGCTACGCTATAGAAACTTAAGTTCACAATGTATTATCAGAAAGTAATTACAAGCTACACTAGTTATACACTTAAGCTCACAAATATATACATACACCCTTAAGTTCAAATCTCCTATGATCATCAACCTCACAACAATTCTAATTCCTCAACTAGTGGCAGACAATTCCAATCACACACAAGTACACAAACACACAAACATACAACCTCACACACAAATACACAAACAGACAAACACACAGAACCACACCTACAGAACCACAAACAAATACACAAACACACAAACACACCCACACAACACACATCAGTTAGCTAGCCACGCACACAAACACACATAGTGTCAATCCCAAATCATAACACACAAGTTAAACAGAGAAATCATAGATAGTGTAGGAGAAGCTGGTCGACCTGTAGTTGCAGAGTGGAAGTGGTGGTGCGGCAGTGACGAGCGCGGTGGAGAGGAAAGGATAGCGCGGCAGTGGCGAGGGCGGGGGCGGTGCGGGCGCGGCAGTGGGAGGGCAAGGGCGGTGCGGTGCGGGCGCGGCTGTAACACCCTAGGTTAGCAGCTTATGCTTAAGTCATAATCTGCGTCTGCTAGGTTGTTATCTGCTGTGTGAAAATACTGGTAGTCCCTAATCTACTTTGGAAAATAATTAAGTTAACTGAAAATAGGGACCCATTTTTTTTCTTTAAACATAGTATAATCGTTAATCTAGAGCCATGCGTTTGGACTATTTTGAGTCCAGTATAGTCGTACAACAGGTAAATACGTACGTCGTCTGTCATACACATACATACATAACCAACAAAGTAAATAACACCAAGTGGGTCCAACAGTCAATGTCATACATTTACATATTAATAATATTGTATCACTACAAAAAGGGGCCATACATATCCCAAACCCGAACAACAAAATAACATATCAAAATATACAGTAAACTAGTGCTACTGGCCAAAAAGTGCCATCTGAAGACAGGGTCAGAATCAGGGCGGTCCGCGCTCAAGCTCTTCCTCGCTGGGGTCCTCCTCCGGGTCCTCTTCCTCGGGATCCTCCTCTGGGTCCTCCTCTTCGGACTCCTCCTCCGGGTCTTCCTCCTCGGGCTCGTCCTCCTCCTCTAAGAACTCGACGAGAGCGTCCTCCTCGGGTGGTGAGGACACTGGCACGTCTGGCTGTTGGAGTCCGACAGAGACGGGGTNCTCAAGCTCTTCCTCGCTGGGGTCCTCCTCCGGGTCCTCTTCCTCGGGATCCTCCTCTGGGTCCTCCTCTTCGGACTCCTCCTCCGGGTCTTCCTCCTCGGGCTCGTCCTCCTCCTCTAAGAACTCGACGAGAGCGTCCTCCTCGGGTGGTGAGGACACTGGCACGTCTGGCTGTTGGAGTCCGACAGAGACGGGGTCGACCTCCACGTCCTTCTCGTAGGGAACGGGCTCGCCATCCACGGAAGTCTCGGGCTCTGGAATGACTGGTGGTGTAACGCGGAGAGGTGGGGGACGGTTCACGACCAGCACTGTCCATAGCTCTGCATCTTCCCCTGTCTCAGGATCCACTGTCCTACACCTGCTGCGCAGGATCCGCCTCTTCCTCGGCGGGGACGTCATCTATCTCGCCTGAAGCCATAAGTGAGTGGGGGTGAGAACAGCGATTCTCAGTGGTTACTATGACTCGGGCTCTTGTTTACTCACTTTTACTCCGGCCGCCCAGGAGATCTCTAAGTGTGCATGCGTCTAGACATCCTACCAGTTATTTTCTTGCCTAAGTTCCTGAGCGGCTTTATCTAGTTACTAGGTGACAGGGAACTAATCTTTCTTACTAAGTTCTCGTGCTTTCTATCCTTGACCGTTCTGACTTTGCTACTCATATGCGCATGCCTGGTGACCTTGCCCCATACGTTCCTTGTGAGCATGGTGACATGGTCGGGCACCGCGACGCTGTAATCACGTAGGTATGTATACAAGTTGATCGTGTTCCATGTGTTCCTTGTGAGCCTGGTGACGTGATCGAGCCCCATGCGTTCCTTATGAGCATGGTGACGTACACAATGCCTGCGTTCCTTGTGAGCCTGCTCTTGCGCACAATGCATGAACTTTACATCTTTTAAGTAAATGGTATCATCACTTTCTTTCTTCTACGCGTACCGGCTTACCCGGGTTAGCGTCCTTTCATTCATCATACTTCATTATCATATGCACGTTATTTTTCTTTCTTGTTCTGGTTCTTACATTCATTATGCTCTTCATTCATTAACATTGGTCATAACATAGCTTCCAGTGATCTATCCTCATGATGCATGCATGACTTTGATACTTATATACTCATCCACAGCACCTTTCGGTGACACATAGTAAACACATACTATCATAAACTCAATGCATAGACTTCTTTATGCTAAATACTTGGTGGAATGTCAGGAACTCGGAACCACTTTAAGCGTTCGGGAACCTCCGCGGAACCCGCTGTGGAACTCTTGCTGGCGATAGCCCTAACTTCTGGAAGCTGCTCGGCCGCTCTAGGATACCTCCGCAGAACCCTACGACCACTACTGGTACTTACTCAGTCTACTCTCCAGGGAGTCACTCACCCCTCCGGGGGACCTACGCGGACCCACACAGAACCTTTCCTAGTGCTTACTCAACCATCCTCACGTAACTCCTTGCATTTCCCATGGTTCCTCCGCGGAACCAATCAACACCATTTCTGGTGCCCGCTCAGCAACTCCAGGCACCTTCTTACACCCTTGGGGAATCCTCCGCGGAACCCCATCACAACCACCATTTCTGGACCACTTGGGAACTTAGGGGACCACTCGGGCATGCCAGGGTTCCTACGCAGAACCCTCTTGGTACTACTCCTGGCATTCACTCGAACACTTCGGAAATCCTTTAACACTCCGGTGTAACCTCCTCCACACTGCAGGAGTCCTCCGCGGACTCGCTCAGAGCTCTCCAGATAAGTACTTAGCACCCTAGCTAACCACTCGGACACTCTAGGGAAGCACTTAGCGAATCTAAGGGTTCGACTCCACCACTCTAGGGCATCCTCCGCGGACACCACAGGCACAACCTACAGAGATTCTACGCGGAACCCCCAACCTGCACCATCCTTAGCTCTCGCTCACCCTCCGGGTGCCCCTCTCACGCACTTCTGGGATCCCATACGAACCCGTCAGTACCACTACTGTCCCACTCATCAACTCTAGACTCCCCTCAGTACCCCTCCACGGAAACCTCGGCGTCCAGCTCCTGGTTATTTTCTCTTGTTCCCTTACTCTTTTCTCACATTCGTCCCATACCTTTCCCAGTTCTTTGAACACAACAGACATCCAAAATCATGCAAAACCAACATAATATTTTCCAGCATACATCAACAACATTTATCCTTATACATTTCTAAACTTTTCCTACTTTAAACACACACACACACATATATATATATGCAAGTAAACATCCCATGGACAGGGGTGAAGATACTACCCACCTGTAGAAAGTTTGGTGGTGGTGGCTGAGAGCTTGAAATGAAGCCTTGCAAGCCTTGATGCTTCCCAAAGCTTGAGCCTCCTTTCACCAAGGTGGAAACCGTGCACAATGAAGAGGACGATGCTGCTTCCCCTTGTAGTGGAGGAACGGAAAAAAGGAAAGGCTGAGATGAGGAGACTTTGGGGCTAGGGTTTCGGTCTTTGATGAGAGGTGGGGGAGAAGAGAATGTGCTTGAACTTCTTGAAGGTTTTGGGAGTGTTTTTAGGAGAAGATGAGAAATGATCTTTTTCTCTTGATCTTGGAGAAAGGCTCGGGTTTGGAGAGCTAGTGGTGAGGGAGGTTGCTAGTTTCTTTGGGTGTAATAAATGTGTGAATAGTGGAAAGCATGGCCATGATGTGATTTGGCATTTGAAGTGTAAGAAAAGTCATGGTGGATGTAAGTGTAGAAGCATAATTTAGGGGATTATTTGTGCACAATTTCCCAGCTCTAGCCGTGCAGCCTCTTCAGCTCTAGGTGCTAAAATTTCATTTTCTCCCGTCCTAGTTCGCTCGTGTTTTATTGCTCGCAGTGTCGGTACGTCGCGCACGGTTGTTCGAAAAATATTCCGTCGATACCGTCGCGAACCTCTAATTCTCCTCTACCTCTGGGTATTAATATTTAAAGATGTCTGTGAATTTTCCTCCGAGAAAATATTTTCACCTACACCTTTTGTATGTCAGGCAATTCTATCGGCGTACAGTGGCCGTTCGGCTGTCGGCCGGACTTCATAGTGCGACACGTCTTATCTCCTAGGAATATTCTAATTAATAATCTCTCCTTTTTAGTTCTCTAATCGTGATTAGAAAATTACTTTAATAATTATGCTTATAATTATTTCTTTACGAAAATCGGGATGTTACAGCAGCAATGCGAGGGCGAGGGCAGTACGGGCGCAGCAATGCGAGGGCGAGGGTGAGGGTGGTGGAGAGGAGAGGATGGCGCGGCAGTGGCGACGGCGGTGGCGAGGGCGCAGGCGCGACAGTGCGAGGGCGAGGGCGGTGCAGAGGAGAGGGCGGTGGAGAGAAAGAAGATGAAATGAGGAGAATAGAAAGGAAAGCTGGTTAAGTAATCTGCCCGTAAAAACTATGGAGATCACTGACAGTAACTTCAAATAACTGCCCGTAAAAATCGAATTCAAAACGCAGCGTTTAAGTAAAACATTTACCGTCGGTTAGCTACAGAGACCGACGGTAACCAAATAAATTTGGCGCCAAGTGACATTATCCGGAACCAATTTTGAAGTCATTACCGTCGGGATTGTCTACCGACGGTAACGCCTCATTATTTTCCGTTTGTCACCACTGACGGTAAATTTCGGTTAGGGTTTTGCCATCGGACTATACCGACGGTAATGCACACTTAATTTTTGCTAAGCCCTGGCGACACTTTAATTGAGCGATTGATAAAGGCCAAGACCAACATGGTTGTAATCAAGTTGGGAAAACAATAATATGATAATCCCTAACACCTGATTACAACCACCTTGGCCTTGGCCTTTATCACTCTCCCAATTAACGTGGCACCAGTAATAAGCTCAGTAAAAATTAGATAATAATTAAATAATCAGCCAGTTAATGAATGACAAAGTCCAAGATGGTGGTAGTCATCACTATTCCCCAACGGGACAGTTGATAATTACCATCATCTTGGACTTCGCATCCATTAGATGGCTCAGTTTACGCAACGGCGGCAGACTGATAACCAAATTAAACTAACATCACGTCTACGACGACAAAAGCATCGCACGACAGATAATAAAGGGGAGAATCAATGAGAGAAGAGAAGAGAATAGAAAATATGGTGCAATTTAGAAGGATGGGGGGAGGGGTATTTATACTATTCGGCCAACGAGTTACCGTCGGATATATCCGACGGTATTGTTCTCGGAACGGTGCGACGATTAATGAGAATGTTGAACTATTGACAACGGCCGAGCGTGGGGAAGAGGCGTTGAATGCCCGAGGCATTTACCGTCGGTCATTACCGCCGCTATAACCTCTGATATCGTTATCGTCGGACGTAACCGACGGTTATGTTCTCGGAACCGGCGCCATCTCGACGATTAATGGGAATGTTGAACGGCCGAGCGTTGGGAAGAGGCGTCGGTTGAATTCACGAGGCATTTACCGTCGATTAATACCGCCGCTATTATCTGATATATTGACCGTCGAATTTCTCCGCCGGTAACGATTGCACCAATAAATTATTGATTACACGTGGCTCTTTGCTATTAGTTGTAATTTTCCGTCGGAAATTCCGTTCCCGCCATAACCCGCTAAAAAATTACCGTCGGTATTTGCGTCGGGAAGACTATCCCATGGTAATAGCACGCCTTTTTCACCGGTCGACCGGTTACCGTCGGCTATTGTGTTTTTTTCGACGGTAATACCGTCGATTCGCGTCCGACGGTAATGTCTCGACGGTAATAGTCATTTTTGTTGTAGTGTTGATTGAGATATGATGATGTAACACTAATATTTTCTCTTAATTCCAATTTTGATGTTATTCATTTGTGTTTGTTTGTGAATTAATTTCTCTGTGCTTAATGCTTTTCTTTAATTGGCCATTGATGAATTGTTGGTAAACTTAGGGGAACTTTGAGAAATGAAACCTAGGTTGTAATAAGAAGTTGATCATTACTTAGCTATCTCTTAGAGATAAGAATAGAGGGTGGTGCACCCTTAGCCTCACACACTACCAAAGGATTCATAGAACCTAATCCCTTAGCGAACTAGATTAATTTTAAGAGATTAGTTAATCGGGCCGTTCATAGGAGGTACGCATGATCTCGAGAGAGACTTGCGTTAGAATAGGAATCCAAGTTGTCCTTCAGAAATAACTTGAATAACAAAGATAGCGGAATTAGGGAAATATTAGTGGTGGAATCGGAGTCCCAATCGTCTTAACCATAACTTAATCAAATCCTATTTGTTTTGATTTGCATTTTAATTTTTGTCCAACTTAATCTCCATTGCTTGAAATTTCATTCTAAAAATTTCTTTTCATGATTCGACTCTAGAGTTGAAATTTTTTATTGCAATTGTGATCATAACCGTCCTCGTGGGAACGAAACTTTGGTCCTAACACCAATACTTTTTTACTTGCCACGTGTGTTTTTCTTACAACACACGTGTTTATTTTAATAAAAAATATATTTAAATTGACATAATTAAAATATTTAACTTATTATTTTTAATTTTAAAATTAATATTAAGTTAAAATATATATATTATTTATTTTAATTCATTTTGTAGAAAATAAGTTTAGAGACGCAAATAAAAGAAAATGTCATTTTTATTTAAGTATAATTTATATTTTAATTAATTTTTTTAATTTAATAAATTACTGACAGATATATATTCATCAATAATGCCTTCTTTATTTATAGTTTTTAAAATTAATGAATTACTGATGGATATGTCTGTATCCTGCCTATTTTTCCAACAAAAAAAATTATTGATGGATATATCCATCACTAATCAATTGCCTTCACTTGGCACCACAAATTAGTTGCGAAAACAGCGACGGATATGTTATCTGCTAGTAACTTTGGTCTACTTCGTGATCAAATTTGAAAAAGATCATTAGCGATGGATTTGGACACGAAATTCGCCACTAAATCTACCAAAAATATCTATTGATAAAATCCATCAATATTTAACATTTTCTAATAATGTTTCTAATACTAACCGGGCTATTTAGGCATTGCTAAGATAACCCTTCTTGTTTTTATTTTTTGGTTTTTGAGGCCTATTATATATTCATTTGTTTTTTATTAATGAATGCAACATATCTGTTTTTGACAAAAAAAAAAAAAAGAAAATTACGGTTAGTTGATGCCATTGCAAAAATTAGGAGTGCTATCAACGGGGGTTGGCCCAAGTGGCAAGCGGTTTGGTATCGCTTAAGCAAGTGTATGCGACCCGGGTCGACCCGGATTAGTCAAGGCTAAGCCTTGGATACCGGGCAGGCAACCTTAAAAAAAATTAAGAGTGCCTTTAAATTAAAATCTTCACCGCTCTTTTTTTTTTAATTAATTTCTTATACTATTCCACCCAATATCCTTAAAAAAATGTATAACATATGAAAAAAAATTAAATTTTTTTTGTAAATATTATTTTAAAAAATCATGTATTGTTCTTTCAAATTAAACAAGCAGTCGCAAATTAGATTAAATTTAATTTTAAAAAAAACTTTTTTAATTTTTAATATATATATATATATATTAAAAAATATATATAAAAAAAGCAAGAAAGCCGGTAAGAAGTTTAACATCAAAGATATTGTTATGTTAGTTGGAGACATAATTATGAGAATTATTATATTTTAAGAATCTTATTAGAATATTTAATAGCTGACTAGACAATGTGTTAGTAAGCACATCGCGGTAACTAGAGAGAGAGTTGAGTTTGACTCTACACAAGGATGAAGATTTAGGGCTCGCTTGACACGTCGGATATGATAAGGGCTGATAGGAATGGCGGATGGGATAATGATTGATAGAATAAAGGTGGATAGATACAACTTGATTAAATTTTAACACTATTTGAGATGATATAGGATATAGGATGATAGGAGTTTTATTTATTTATTTATTTATTGTTATTATTATTATTATTTTATTACTAATATTATTATTATTAATATTATTATTATGATTACTATTATTATTACTTTAATAATAATAATAATATTTTTTATCATTAATAATAATATTAATATTATTATTATTATTATTTTATTTATTTATTACACTCTTATTAAGTCTAATATCAAACCAAGCCTAATCCAGCATGCCAAACAAGGCCTTAGAAGATTTAGTATATTATTGATGGATGATAGATGATGGTGATTATTTACTGGTAAACAAAGGATTTAATTCAAAAATTTAATAATTGGTGGTGCCTACAAATAAATGAAAGTTCAAGGATTCAATTGAAATGTTTAATAATTAGTAATGACTCTTTATAAGTAAGTGAAAGTCTAGAAAAGTTTAATATTATTTCCTAAAGAAGACAAGTTGACTTTCAAATATAATAAGCCGAATTAAAGTCCAAACATGTGCTATCATCCAAATCAACTAGTGTATTTTCCTGAGGAGCATCTATAGTAAAACGATCACTTTCACTTGTGACATTTAAATAGAATAGTTTTGATCTCTCATGACTAGTGAGTAAAGTGTCTCATTTCACTTCCAAAATAAATAAATAAATAAATAAATAAATGAAAAGACCGCATCATGGAAATCTATCTTTAAAAGAAGACCACAACTTCAGTACTAACAAGCCAAAAAAAAAGGCCTATTCCAACTCAAACCAAAAAAATGGATGTAGAGAAAGTCTTCCACATGACTGGAGGAGTTGGCAAAACTAGCTATGCCAAGAATTCTTCACTACAGGTTCCTCTCAACCTTTGATCTTATCTCTTTAGTCTATCCCATTCACATCTTTTTCTTATTTTTGTTTACAACTGAATGATTCCTAATTATTAATATTGCCTAAAGCAGTGTCTATTTTCACTATTTTGGTTCATCTCTAATTAACTTAATGTATCCGAATTTTATTTAACAGAAGAAGGCATCTGAGAAGGTGAAGCACATAATCATACAGGCAGCTGAGGAGCTTTACCTTGAAACCACTCCAAAGAGCATAGGCATTGCTGATTTGGGCTGCTCCTCAGGGCCCAACACCCTATCAATCATCAAAGACATCTTTCAAGCCATCGAAGGCATAAGCCACAAGATCAGGCACCACCCTTTAGAGTTCAGGGTT
The DNA here is from genome assembly GCA_003254905.1 of Nissolia schottii. NCBI lineage: Eukaryota > Viridiplantae > Streptophyta > Magnoliopsida > Fabales > Fabaceae > Nissolia > Nissolia schottii. The sequence goes on from QANU01002672.1 coordinate 148,651, forward strand.
TACCTCAACGATCTTCCCACCAACGACTTCAACTCCATCTTCAAGGACTTGCCGGAGTTCCACAGGCTAATTAAGCAGGACAGGAAGAATAATGGGTTCATCCCTTCCATTTACATGGGAGGCTATCCTGGCTCTTTTTATGGAAGACTGTTCCCAAACAGTTACTTGCACTTTGTCCACTCCTCCTACAGTTTACATTGGCTTTCAAGGGTAAGACCCCAATAATACACACAAAAAATCTCTTGTACACTGTTGTAGTAAGATACTTTTATTGCTCTCTTTCATTATTTGATATATCTTTAATTTTGTCTCTTAAAATACTAACATACGTTAATACGTTAAGCATTAAATAGAAGAAAGTAAGAGAAATTTTTTACTTTAAAAGAGTATATAAGAGTTTCTTTGTATAAAGATGTTTTGCTACCTGGTTTTGCATACCTGGTTTTGCTTTTTTGTTTTTTTAGAAAACCTTCACTTTATTTTTAGGTTGACAATACAAATCAGGTAAGTTTTTATATTATAAAAATGTATATTATGATTCTTAAAGTTATCAAAATTAGATTAAATTAGTGTTTGGGAGAAATTAAATTAAATGATGTCTAAAGATTAACTTTACTAACTTCTAGATTTACTAACTTCTAGAAACCCCACGGATCAAAAGTACAAACATGGGACTAGAATTATTAACGCTGTCAAGGACTAAATCAAAGATTTACACTTAATTTTTATAATAAATATGGTAAATGTGATAATTTAACTAAGGAAAACTATGAATATAATGAGTATGATGACTGAAATACTCTGTTATTAACGCATAATTTTTCATATTTCTCATTTTCGCCAAAAATGTAATTGAAAAATTTTCAATTATTTAATGACATGTGATTTTGATTTCCCATTTCTCATTAGTTTTTAAGAAACTAGTGCCCAAATAACAGTAACAAGATTTATATCTAATTTTTTTAATTTACTTTTATGCCTTCTTCAGCTTTATACGCATGCTCTTTGTGTACTGTTACACTCCTTATCCAAATAATAGTTGTTGCTGACTCTTTGTCATGCAGGTTCCTCCAGCACTGTGGGATGAACAGGGGAGACCATTGAACAAGGGGTGTGTCTACATTTCTGAATCTAGCCCTGAAGTTGTGCCCAAAGCATACCTTCACCAATTCCAACAAGACTTTTCCTTGTTCCTTCGGTCAAGGTCAGAGGAATTAGTTGCAGATGGGAGAATGGTGCTGATTTTTCTGGGAAGAAGGGGCCCAGAACATGTTGACCGAGGCAACTCTTTCTTCTGGCAGATTCTTTCCCGTTCGTTTGCTACTCTAGTCTTACAGGTACATTGCATTTGCTTGCAGGATAGCTAGCACACACCATTTTCCATTATTACTACCTTTTTTATTCTCATCATCAACTTATATTGTTAAATAGTAATGCGTTCACCAAAGAAAAGCAAAAATCTTAATAAATTTTATTTAACTTCACAAAAAATAATTTACATCAATTTAGTTCAACTTCTATGTTAATGAAATTAATAGAATTTGATGGCCTGACTATATTGATGTTCCTAAGTTTAAACTCTAAATTGATTACCCTAAACTCCTAGTAAGATGTCTTTATCTGGAATACCTTATATGTATGTATAAAATAGTTTCTCATAATAGTAACTACATACGGATCATGAAAAAACATATGCGGATATGCCTGATTAATTATGAATTCTCTTGTCTCCTTTTTCTTAATTTTGTCTCCCTATGTTTTGTTCTAAAGGGAGAAATAGAACAGGAGAAGCTTGATTCATATGATGTGCATTTCTATGCACCATCAAGGGAAGAAATAGAAGACGAGGTGAGGAAAGAAGGGTCATTGAAGTTGGAGAGGGTAGAGATGTTTGAGATGGACACCATTGAGAAAGAAGGCATGGAGAGCTACGGCACCGCGGTCGCCATGGCCGTAAGGGCCATCCAAGAATCAATGATCTCTAACCACTTCGGAGAAAAGATCTTAGACAGTTTGTTTGAGAACTATGCAAGGCTGGTGGATGCAGAGATTGCTAAGGAAGATATCAAACCCATCACTTTTGTTCTGGTTCTCAGAAAAATATGACTCTAGAAAAATGGAAATTCTAAAAATGTTATTTAATTTTGGTTCGCACTAACGAGACGTGTTTAATTTGCAGCCAGTTACATTTGATTAAGATTTGACTTTTTAATTATTTGAAATTGTAAGTTACAAGTTAAATTATTCTATTTATCATATTAAAAAGGACAGTAATAACAATGGAGATTGCAAATGAGTTCGTAACTGCACTTAAAATAACAAATGAGTTATAGAGCAGTTATAGTGATAAATGAAGCTGTAATACCAACTAAAATTTATAATTTCAAGTGTTATTATAATCATATTTTTAACTTTTAGTGTTGTCACAATCTCTATTATTATCACATTATTATTTTATACGAAAATTAGTGAAAATATCACAAGGTCTAATTTTTTCCGCACTTTTTCATTAGTTTAGAGCTTTTACTATTTCCTATTCATTCAATATCACGTGTTATATTTATTATTCAAACATATTAAATACCTTATGAATATTTAGATACCACACAATAGTTAATGGCCAATAATAAATAGTAATGTAAAGCAAAAACCACACATCATTTTTGTTCTTCATATATATATATATATATATATATATATATATTAATTTATCATTAACCACATAAACATTTTTTCCTTGACAACATTAACCAGTTAATTTATCATTTTCTTTTTGTCCCAATTCCTTTGGAATTTTTCCAAGCAGAACCTAAAGGGTGTTCCTTTCTACACAAATTTTATTGTCCTCTGGCAAAAGTGCACTTCATCTTTATAATAAACAGAATGAAAAAAGAAGCAACTTTAAGAAGCTTTTAAATGACTTAGGAGTGACAAGTCAAAACTGAGTGAGTGCTTTAATTATATAAATTACTGCTCCACACCACAATTATTATCTCTCTATATGTCAAACACCAAAGAAAAGAAATTGATATGTCACAAGAATTCATAAAAGTGAAATGATAAGTGCAGTACCCTATTTTATTATTATATAATTGAACATTACATCTTAAAATTTTGTGATTGTAATACTTAATTAATATGTTTTGCACATTATTCTTTTTATGAGAAATTGAGAAAAATACAATTTAAGACATTATTTTTATCTTAGAAATAGATATGTAGATTTTTTTTTGTTCCTTTTTAATTTTCTATGTTAATTACAAAAAAATAAATTGCCTAGAGGATTAATGAAGATTTGAAGGAGATTTAATAAGATACAAATTTTGAAAAAGAGATTTGAAGAGAAGATTTGGATCATAAAATACAAGTTTGAATTCAAATTCAAAAAAATTTAGTCAAAGATTTGGATATTTTAATGCTGACTTTACCACAGACTTTCCATGATGGAGGTTGAATCTCAATTTGACTTCAACTACAAAATTATAAATCTATCTCTTAGCTTTAATTGAAGACTTGAATCACCTTAATCCGATATCGGTAACCAAAGTTATCGCAAACTCTTGTTCTCTTTATTTATTATTTATCCGATATCTATATGGCTCATGTTTTTAACTTATGAGTTTTCCAAAAAAATTTAAAATTTATCGTATTTTCAAAATAATTATTTAACAAAACTAAGTCCAAAGGTAAGTTAAACCTAAAAGGTAACAAGTAGCAAGCATACATTATTCATGCTTTGGTTCCAAACTCATGTGTCCATAAAACAAATGCTGACACGTTATTAATAAAATTTTCTTATATTATATAATCAATCATGCAGGTACAATATTAGTTAATAGTTAATATAAACTTTTATATTATGCTTTATAAGTTCGTTATTGATATATTAATTATTAAATATATATATACATATAAATAAGATCTAAGGTATCACATATATGTTCTAATACTAGCTAATAATATCTTTAGTATTATATAAAGTTCTAATAGATATATATTTTTCAAAAAAATATAGTATGCTATTATCCTATACATATTGAATATAAAAAATAAAATAAGATCTAAGATATGAGAAACATATATATTCTAATTTCTAATACCATCTGTCGGAAAATTACATATATATATATATATTAAAAATATAAAGCGATAGAATATAAAATAAATCATTCTTGAAGAACATAAAATTTCTCTTTCTTTTTTTCCTTTTTAACTGAAGTTATTATAAATTATTAATAAATTCTAAAATTAAGATAATAAGGAAATCAAACATTTCAAATTTCAAAAAAAAAAAAAACCATTAATCAGTAAAATATTATTTAATTTTTTTTTTAAATCTCTCTTCTTTAAAATTTTAAAATCCTTATCTTACCTCTTAGTTTCTATTCAAATTTTAAAAATCTAAAAACAAAAATATGAAAATTGAGTATGACATTCTCTTCCCCTTAAAAAATTTGATCCCCAAACTTCACCAAACACCCCTTTCCAAGAGGTAAAGAGTTCAGAATTTATACCAGAGGTTTAACTACATAACTGAGCTAGCAGAGTTGTCCTAATTGATTTGTACAAATACAGTAATTAGTATAGTATGATACTATAGTAGATACTCCTCTCAATCAGGTTTCATAATATCCAATGTGTGACCTAATCAGGATTGTATTTGGTTGGGTTTTACTCAATTTTTGACCCGACGACCCTAGTTCATAAAAGCAATGGAGCTTCTTGGTGGCTATACTAAATTGCGGAAGGTAAAGCAAAGAGTTGTAAGAGGGAGCTGCAACAACACTTTTATGTGCTCTCCAAAGCAGATTGTCAAATTGAAAAAAAAGACCTGTAAGTGATTATTAATGCTGCAAATACTGACTGGGAAGAAGTGGGAAAGATAAAAATAAAATAAAATAAAATAAAATAAAAGCCAGTGACCGGTGGGCACTGATGTTTGTAAGGCTATTATAGGCTTTTTCCATGGGACCTAATCCCACCAGAGGTCAATGAAACCATTGTTGCCCTCATCCCAAAGGCACAAGGCCTAAGAACATTAGGGATTTTAGACTATAAGCTATTATTACATTTTCATCTACCAAGTCATCACAAGAATCGTTGTTCAATGCCATAAGAAGTACCTGCCCATAATTGTGTCTCCTAATCAAAGCGCCTCTATTGGGGGATAATGATCCAAGATAACACCCTTGTAGCTCATGAGATTTTCCACATTCGAAAGAGGAACAATGGAAGGGTCAGAGATATTTTTGCTCTTGAAGATAACATGAGTAAATCTAATGATAGGCTGGAATGGAGCTTTCGAAAATAGCGCACGTCAGCATATGGCTTTAGACCTGCCTGGCCGATCTTGTGAAGACAGTGAGCTACAGATTTAAATTCAATGGCATCCCTTCCAAAAACTGATGTAAAAATTAAAATGGTAGGTCCTATAATTCCTAACCTAAACAAAAAAGATAAAACTAAAGAATATTCATTTTTTTTTTGCACGTGTCGTACATTTATAGGGTTAATGGTATTCTAGAAGCTTTTAGGGTTATACAAGTCATCATCTCATTCGCCTATTATAAACTATCCCTAGAATATTCCATCATTCCAATCTCCTTTACATCAACTTTGTCTTCAAGGTTGTTCAAAAAAAAAAAAAAAAATATACGACTGCTTTTTTTTTAATCAATTACATGAAAGCAAGAATCTGAATTCTTGGATCCCATAATTTAAAACACAGCCATAGTCAAAGCAAAGCCCATTGGCTCCTTTTTGTTGGCAAGAAAAACAAAATGGGATTCGTCCCTTCTGCTTATTCGGTTTGGGCTGGACTGGGCTAGTTTGGGTCCAATTGGGTTAGACCTAATTCTAAAAATTGGGAGATTGTTGCCGCAGCTACTTTCCTCTTCTTCCAGAAGCTTCTTCTTCCCGCCCTATTCTTCACACTGTCAAGGCTTTTCTGCTTCCTCCTTCGACTGACAGCGCTGCCAGCACTGCATTTTTGCAGCCGCTAGTCTCTGCCATGGGCGATGCCTCGCTGGTCTCTGCCATCGGGGTGGCGCATCGCCGGCCACCACATGTGGTACCTCGCTGAGCTCCTCCGCGCCTCTCCCACACGTCGTCCTTCTTATTCTTTTTGACGATGAGAAACTTGTCCCCACTGTTGAGGATCTTCTTCTTCCTTCTTTCCGCGGTCCCAAATCTGGTTCGGCCTAGGACTCCATCGTGGCGGCGCCTCCACTCACCGCTTGGACCTTCGTCGACGGCAGAGTTGACCCACTGTTGTATGACTTGTTTCCTTCTGTTTCTTTTTCCCATTCTAGCTCTGTTTGTTGTTGTTTGGTGGTGGTGATGTAAGGCGGTGTGAGATCTGTGAAAGGTGATGGTGCCTGTTGGTGGTGGCAGAGGATATGCGGGTAGTGGAGAGGGTTTCAGAGGTGGTGGTGGCCGTGGGGATGTTGGGCCCCAGTGGTGATTGGTGAGTGGTTAGTGGTTTTGGTTGGTGGCAGTTGTGGGTGAGTGGTTGAGGGAGGTGTAGTTAGTGGTAAGGAAGGTAGTGGTGGTGGTTTTGTGGTAGCCATGTTGGTGGTGACGGGGGCCACGAAGGATCTACAGGTGGTGGTGGAGGAAAGAATCTGTCAAATTGATTGAGGTGCAAAGCCAAGTAGTGGTTTTCATGCACACTTAAGAGAGCCTCTACATGCAACACAAGTACACCAACAGCCAAACAAGTTGTGCATTTCTATTCAGAGTGCGTTTCTCTTATACAACCTTACTCATGTTTAATAGCAAAATTAAAAATTGATTGGAAGAGAACTCACACGTCACCACGATGAAGATGAGAGATGAGAGAGCTGAGTACGGAGAGAACTAAGAGAGGGAGAGGACTCGTGAGACGGAGAGAGCCGGTGAGGTCTGAAAGAGAACGGGATACAGAGGTCGGAGAGAGGGAGATGACAGCGGTGAGGTGAGTGAGGGTCTGAGATGGAGACGAGAGAAAACGAGAGATGGAGAGGACGAGAGACAGTGGGAGAAAGAATTAGGGATTTAGTTAGATTATTTAGGTATTTTTGTATTTCTTTTATTATTCAATTGGGTCGAATTTGACGAATTTAAAATTTTAGAATATGTCATCCCACTCTTTTAATGCTTTTTCTGTCCGACTCGCCAATTGATCTGACTGAGTCCGTATGCATCAAATTGTGCAGATGGATCCTTTCCATGAGCAGCCCTAATACGCATGTCACCATCTTATATGCCTATGGTAAAATATCCCTAAAATAGTTGGGTGGAAAAAGAAGTCGTTGAACCCAGCTGGTAAGGAGGAACTAATCAAGGCCATCATAACAAGCTGTCACAGCCTATGTTATGTATGTGACTAGTTTCCGGAAAGAATTTTGTGAGGACGTTTTCTCTAAGGTTGCTCATTTCTGGTGAGCTAGACCACGAAGAGAGTGTGAAATCCATTGGAGGATTTGGGAGTTGCTCACTAAAAGCAAAAGTGATGGAGGCATGGATTTTAAGGAATTCTATAATACAAAGACACCACTCCTTTCTAAAAAAAGCTTGGAGAATTCGACACCATCCTAAATCCTAATGGTTTGTGGGTGAAATTCCTGAAAGCTATTTACTTTCCAAATGATAGTTTCCTCCAAGAAAATAAGAAACATAACATCATAGATGAGGGAAAATCTATTACAGGGTAGTGACATTCTTTTGGAAGGGGGAAGGTGGATGGTAGGTGATGGGAGATCTAGTTGCGCTATTCAAGCTATGCTAATCTTTATTAGCATCTCAGGCTCCCTATAGTAGGTTCTACTGGCATTTCACTAGGGCTGGCTCTTTCCCATCAAAACAAGGTACCATTGCCAATGATTTCTCTCAAAGACCCATAAATACCCCAACCACATCAGCTCCTAAGAAGCCTGAACTATGGAAGTTTATTTGGAGATTGGCTATATGTGCAACAATGCAACTGTTGTGATAACTCTCAGCATGAGAGTTATTTTTTATTTTCCTTTCATATTTTTTTTAGACTAACTCATGCATTTTTTAATCATTTTAGCATCATATCTAGTGCACTTTTGAATAAATTGGTTTCTTTTTAGGCGTAGCAAATCATGCATTTTAGGCATCCATTGCAGGCTTGTTCGTGAATTTTCAGGTCCCAAGATCCCTGGGAAAAGTATGGAGCGCTCGATCGCTAAAGTTCTAGTGTTCAGAAGTCTACTCAGAGAGGTTGGCGATCGAGCACTCAATCGCTGAAGTTCCAGTGTTCAGAAGTCTACTCAAAGAGGTTGGCGATCGAGCGCTGCATCTAGCGCTCGAGCGCTCCATCTGGCGCTCGATCACTAGAGTCCAGTACTTACAGGTCTAATGCAGGAGGTTGGTGCTCAAGCACTAGACTTGGCGCTTGGTCGCTAGGACGTTAACATTACGAACTCTGACGCGGGAGGTTGGCGCTCAATCTCCATGACAATAACTTTTAGAGCTTTGACGCGGATTTTGACGCGAAATCAACACGTTTTTTGATTTGGGGTTGAGGTTATAAAAAGAGTCAAGGGGGCAGAAGGAAAGCATCATCTAGTGCTAGGAAACACTAAGAATAGAGTTTAGGGAGAGAATTTGAGAGCTACGAAGGAGATTAAGGAGCGTCATCATTCCTTACTTCGCCATTCTTATGTATTATTCTTCTCCCTCTCTTTATCATCTAATGTTTTCTATTTCAAGGATGAACTAGTCCCTTTTAGATTAGGGTCTTGATGTACGTAACTGATGTTGAATTTCTAAATTTGATTCGAGGTTATTTAGTAATTGTTTGTTTGTCGTTTAAGTTAATTCTTTCTCTGCTTAATGCTTTGGTTGCCTGATCATCAGTCATATGAACCCTAATCTTGTATGCAATTTGAGAAAAGGAGTACAAGAGTGCAAGTAAGGAATTAACCACATGTTAGCTATAATTAGAGATAATTTGTGCGGGTTGTACAATCGTGTTAGAGAAATCATAGAATGCTAATGCTTTGGTTTAACTTGTTCACACTAAGAGATTAGGTGATCAGTTAGGTCAAAAGAAAATTATTAATTGTTGAAGGAGGTTAGTGATTGAGAGCAAATTTCTTATTGTTAAATGAGTCAAACAATAACTGAATAACTGATATTAGAATTAGTAAAATTAAAAATAGGTGTCAAGTACCCTAAGCCCTTTATCATCTTAATTAAATACTTTTTTATTGTCTTTATAATTATTAAATTTTATGGTTGTTATTCGTATCAATTCAACAAAACAACATTTTCTTTCGGTACTCGTAATTCTCAGTTAATTTACACAATTAACTTGTTCTTGTGGATCGATAATATGAGTATATTATACTTAATTTTATTACTTATACGACACGGTATATTTGCCATGAAAATTCGTATCGCTTTGTGCGAGAGAATCTATGCAAAAGGAAATTATGGATCTCCCCAATGTGCCCAATTTGTTATTCTCAAGAAGATATTATGGAACTTACCTAACTTTTGTGCCTGTTGACAACCCTTGTCCGGATTGGTTCTCAACTACATATAATGTGATGCTTTGCATCCCAAGAATCATTAAACAGTAAGATTGTCAGGCCTTAGACCCCAAAGATGTCCCAAGTCAGGTTAGTACTCGCTACAGCGAGTTACAATCGTTGTCATCGACATGATCGTTGAAGCAAGTCTTTGACGCTACAACGGTCACCAACGATAGGTTCTAGGTCCAGTCTAGTCCAACATCATGTTTATTCCTATTTAATCATCATTAGCTGCCCATAATCACATTTACACGAACCTTAACATAGCAGCTACCTCTCCCACTCAAAGAAACCATAGAGATCCTATTCTTCAAGACCTCTTCTCATCTTTTTCTTCTTCCAAATTTTGTCCCAAGAAAGTTGCCATTGTTGCATTGGTAAGCCCCATAGCAGCAAACTCGGCCCTCATTTTACCTCAGCATCCCACCTGGTCGTCTTCAAATCATCAAGGAACGTTATACGTCAGACTTGGATCGAGCACGACGATCTACGATCACTGCTGCACTCACAAGTCAGAGCGGTGAGATTAGCTCGTCGTAGCGAGTCTAGTCGCCCCAACAGCCTCATGTCGCCCAAGCGACCTCAAGCACTATAGAGTTTTGATAACAATAGTCCAATCCAGTATAATTAAAAAAATTTGTATATTTCATCTATCTATTTATATATTTTTGTTATCATAAAAAGGAGGAGATTGAAATTCATGAACTCAAGCATGAAAATTAAAGTTTTGATGATAACAAAGAAGCTCGAGCAAACACAAAAAGGCTTTGACATCAATAGGAATTATTTCAAGACTATTCAAGATGATCTTCTTATTGGTAATAGGACACTAGTATATATTGTTAATAGCTTTTCAAAAGAAGGTTTCCTAATTGATCCAGTGAGCTTGTGCATTTGCATGTCCTTTCCTAAAAATGATTTTTAAAGGTCTTTTAAAAAAGGTTACATATATCTCTTATGCTCAACAAGTTGTTTAAAATCTTTTTTTGGGCTAAATGAATTGATTCAATAGGATATAGGAATTAATTCATATTGAATGAAATTAAATTATTCAAAAATTTGAATTCAGTGAATCAATTCACAGAGATGAATGAATTGATTCTTTGCAGGTATGGGATTATGTTAATTCAAATTTGAATTAAATGAGTCATTTTATCAGTATTAATGAATCAATTTATCTTGATGCGTTGAATATGAAATTTGCAATTTCTAATTGATTTAAATGATTTCCTTTCCTTTGGGGGGGGTAACCTTGTTGGCTATAAAAGGGACCTATGGATATGTGTTTTAACACATTACAACAAGCAAAAAGCTTTCCAAAACTCTGTCAAAATAGTTTCGCAATCATCTTATTCATTCTATCTCTTGTGATCACTTAAGAGAAATTTCTTGAGAAGAGATTATCGACTTAATTTGTATATATGCTCTTGGGAAAGTGAATTTGTGAAATCATCAAAAATCATTCATCAATTTGAGAAAGGTTGGTTTTTTTTGTATTTCACATAATTGATTAAAACTTTTAGAGAAGAAATATTGCGAAACTTTCACATTTTTAGGGAGTGTGTTATAAAAATTATCTTTAGAGTGAGAAACCTTTAGAAGTGTCCAAACACAAGCTTGGAGAGACCGTGAGTGTGTAAGGACCTCTATGCGATTTGTAAAGGTTTACAAGTACCTGCAGAAACTTGTTTTATAGTGAAAAAAATCCTAAGCGTTGCTTAGTTACTGGACGTAAATCGGTTGTTGGGTCGAACCAGTATAAATTGCTTGTGTCATTCTTGTTCTCCCTTTTCTCATTTACCAATCAAACATTCCATTTAAATATTTTATTTGTTTTATTTTATTTGCTTTTGTTTTAAAAAGGATCTTGGGTTGATTATTTTTGCTACTAAAACATTATCAGTATTTGTGTTTATATACATTGACATTTATTCAATCATTGGTAAAAATATATTTTTTTTTTGGGTTTTGCCGTTTATCTTGTGTGCTTTAGTTAAAAACACAACGCCTTTTGTGTATCTTTCACTGTTTGTTTCGAAACTAAATTAATTCAAGTAATTGAATTAATTCTTTTTTACTAACTATAGGAGTTGTTGGTATATTTAAGGTTGTCAAACTCAAGAGTTTATAAACTTGTGAAGGTTCAGCAAACTCGAATTGTAGACTCGACTCGTAAACTCGTAAGAGTTTACATACGTAAAAAAATATATGTTATAAACAATATAATTATGAGCTAAACATAATTAAATTTTGTATTCATAATTGACATTGAATAATGTTAACTTTAAAATAAAATAAATGAAAAAATATATACCTTGATGCATGACACTTAGTTATGTCCTACTTTATTTTGTACATGTATTTCTTTATAGTTCGATAAAACATAACTCAGTTATAATAAATATATAAAATCGGCTTAGAAAACTCAATAGAAAACTTAATTATAATAACCATGGGCATATCACTGCGAAAAGTGTGCGCTTTTATTTGAAAAAAAAATTTGAACAGAACTTTTAATTGGTACTGAATTCACCCTCCTCTTGAGTAAGTGAAGCCACTGAATAACAAAGATGATGTTATATTATCTTATGTTACGCTAAACATATGATTAAAATAGATTTAAAATTGGCAAGTGACAAACATTCTTTTCTCTTTTAGCACAAGTACAACATAATTTATTTTCTTTCATTACTTTCTTTAGTATTTATAAATAATTTGCGTAAAAAATCATTGCTCTATTATTTAACACACAACTATATATAGATATATAATTTTGAATTACTTCAAATAATGCATTGAGTTTCACCATCTAATCCAAATTTTATTGACAAAAAAATTAGAAAAATGAAAAGTGATATTCATTGGGTTTTTCCTTTTTGCATAAGTATTTTCTTCTTCTTCACTAATTGCTTTTATGTTTTTATTTCTTAATTCACTTAATTTTAAACTAAAGAAATTATGTTAAAAAAATTGGTTATATTAATATTTATAACACAGAACTAAAATTGTGCACAACTTTAGTACATAAAAAATTGCAGATAACAAACTACGAAATTAAAATTAAAAAAATATATTTATCTAAATATTTCAATAAATAATAATTTAAGATGAACTAATGATTTAATTTAAATAGGGTGGCATAAATGGACTAATTGAAACACCCTAGCTAACTGTTTACCCGTA
>QANU01002689.1:0-12945 GCA_003254905.1 Nissolia schottii
GACTTGATAGGGTGGTGGCATCTATCTCTTGGTCTACGATTTTTCCATTAGTAAAGGTTCATCCCTTTCCAAGATTCTCATAAGATCATATCCCCATTTTATTATTTCTTAAATCAAATTCAAGTAACAACTAGCATAAATAGAAGATGACCTGATTTGAAGAATTTTGGCTCAAACACCTTGTTTGTGAGAATATTATAGGGGAGGAGTGGCAGAGTAGCAGACAAGGGATCATCAGTAGAGACTCTCAAGATGTCTAAATGAATTGCATATGTGGGGTTCCTTCGATGACCAGAAGAACAAGTTGAACCTTTTTCTAAGATAAGAAGCAAAAGACAAAGAAGGAGTTAAGTGTGACTGGACCAATGGATGAATATAAGAAGACTAAAAAAGAATTAGACGGCCTCCTAGAACAATAAGAGGTTTGGTGGTCTCAATGAGCTTAGGTTGATTGGTTATAATTCAATGATAAGAACTCTCAGTTCTTTAATTGAAATGATGCAGAGGCCACTCTCATTGAAGAATAGAATATTGCAAAAGTTTTATCGATGTTCTTCCAAAACCTTTATGAAGCAGGCATCACAGCAGATATTGATGAAACTTGCCAAGTGATTAGTGGTAGAGTAACATCAAATGTGTAGGAAGTGCCAAATAAGGAGTTCTCTAGAGAAGAAGTTTCTCAAGCGATAAACAAATGCACCCCTCGAAAGCCCCTGGACTAAATAATGCTATCCATGCTAGATTTGATAAAAAAATTCGGGCACATCATCGGAGAGGATCTAATAGATGCAATGCTTGATATCCTAAATAGTGGGGCGAATCAAATAACCTTCAATCAAACACGTGTCTTATACCCAAGCTTAAGAGGTTGAGCCATGCAAAGGAATTCAGACCCATCTCCTTGTGCAATGAGAGTAAGAAGAAGATTGTTACAAAGACAATTGCCAACAGATTGAAAATCATTTTGCCTAGTTTGAATATTGGTTATCCATTCTTTCATTCTTATCTACGAATAACCTTCATCCTTCTCATCATTATGAAGAAATCACAAGTCGTGAGAGATTTTAGTATCTTAGTATCATTATATATATGTTAAGCTTAAATCTTTTTACACTTTGCATTAGAAAACACACTCCTTAGTGAGATTAGTGGAGAGTAATTCTTCTCAGGCTTTATTGATTTATTCATATTGCCAGCATGTGATCAAGCCCTGTTCTCGTACCTTCAATGGGCTTATCATTGATAATGTCTTATTGTTTTTGATACTTTACATGAAATGAAGAAAAAAAAAAGGGGAGGATGGGATATATAGGGGTTAAACTTGAGATGGCTCAACCATATGGTAAAGTTGAGTGCAAATTTTTGCAAGTGGTTTTTATCTTCAATGGGCTTTCTAGACTGATGGGTTTCTCTTATATATATATATATATATATACTAACGGGTTTCGCCAGTTTCTTTTTTTGTTCTTCTCAATGGAAGCCAATGTGATTCTTTCACTCCAAGAAGAGGAGACTAAGATAGGAAGATCGATTGTCTCCCTATCTTTTTAACGTGTGCGCAAACGTTCTAGCTAGTTTGGTCCTTTGTGCCCAACAAAGTAATTCGCTCCACAGTATTGAAATTGCTCACTCTTCCCTGGAGATGTCACATTTAATTTCTTTTATATGATAACATCTTTTTTACAAAGGTCACACAACAAGTAGACTGCTTAGTACGTTGACATTCTTGGTCTCTATCAGATCAGAGAGCATTTAATTGGCAAACTCGTCAATTTCGACAAATCTGAACTCTCTTTTAGCTTAAATGTGACAATTGGTAGTTTAGAGCATAATCTAAGGATGGCTAATATTAAGGAAGTGGAGATTCACTCAAAGTACGTACCTAGGCCTTCTAACTTTTGTTGGTAGATCAAAGATGCAGGTTTTCAAATTTTTCCAATAGAAAGTCTAGAAGAAACTCAATGGTAAAGAGGATTTGTCAAGAGTGGGGATGATGGAGATTCTAATCAAGTTAGTTAGTTGCTCAGGATGTACCAAATTATATAATGGGATGCTTTCAAAGTACACATACAAAGGCTAAACGAGATAGGGGGAATAGGCTTTTGGAGCTTCAAAGTCTTCAATCAAGCCATGTTGGCAAGAAGACAAGGTTAGTGGATCCTTCAAAACACCAACTCCATGGTTGTAAGTGTTCTTAAAGCAAAGTATTCCCCAAAAGGTGCCATTTTGGATTCAAAGGAAGGATAAACCACCCCAGTTACAAATAGAGGAGGATTCTTCATCAGTCTTTGTGGGTTCTATCAAGAGGATACTAACATGTAGGTAATGGAAGATCCATCCACATTTAAGAAGATGATGGTTGGCTCCCTTTGCAAAATGGTCATCGAATATGGTCCCCCAGAGAAAGTAGCCAAACTTCTACATATGTGAGAGACTTAATTATGGGAGCAAGAGACCTGAACATGGAACCATCGGCTAATTGGTAATTCTTGATTTTTGAAGCCCACCAAATTCTTGACGTCCCTATTATTTCCATCTCTAAGTAACATGAAAAATTCATTTGGAGGCGGGTGGGGAATCAAGGAACGATGAGTACAAATTTACTTTGCCTATATATCACTTTATTTAGAGATATGATTCATCTTGGGAATTATCTATGATAGCAACCAAAATAAGCACCAATATGGAATTGAAGAACATTTGGAAGATTAGAACAACCCCAAAAACTTGAGAATATTTTCTATGGCAGCTCATTAATGAGGCTCTCCTAGTTCAAGAATATATGTTTAAAAGAGGAGTTCAAGAGTAGTGGTTGATGAGACACATGGCCATGATTTTCAAGATTTTTGCTGGGTAAAATGCTTATGGTTTGGATCCCCATCCCCCTCGAAATGAGAATTAATTTATGATCATGGACCCTCTAATTTAGTGGAAAAGCTTAGTAAAATGCTCTAATGGATCTTCCCAATGAAGGAGTGGAGATTATCATATCTCTGTTATATAGCTTGTGGAAGTTGCAAAATCATTTGTGCTTTGATAGCAAGGTGTCCACTTAAGAAATGACCATAGCACAAATGATTTTGCAACTTCCTCTGCACCAACAGCTCGGTGAGCGAGGTCCCCCACAAGCCCTAGCGTTGTGGTTGGGGCCTTAGTTTGTGGTCCGAGATGGTGAAGGAAATATTCTTTGTTGTAGTCACCAAAAGAGCTAATCAAGAGATGAATCCAAGAGTGGTTGAGGCCTTGGGTTTGAGTTTTGGTATGATGCTAGCCCAGGAGCTATGTTTTTGCCACGTGGAATTGGAGTCAGGTTGTTTAGTAAAGGCAGTCACAGGGAATAATGCTTGCTACATCTATTTTGATATTCAAATTTTAGACTAATAAACCCTTCATATATAGCTGCTTTGGATCTTGTGTATTTTCTCATGCGGGAAGATAAGGGAACAAGGTAGCTCCTAACTTGAAAAAAAATAGTTGAGACTAATAGTTGAGAATATTTATTATTATTAAAAAAAAAATAAGAGGATATATATAATAGTGCTCTTTAACTTTGATACCTTCCAATGATCTTCGACAGTAGTTATAATATAAGCTGGGTTCTCATAGGATGCTTTTGAGGCCATCATAGAAAGTGCAACATAATACTTGCTATCTTCACGCTTGATTGCATCCAACTTTACTCGCACATCCAAATTCCCAATAAGTGACAAATAGTTTGCTGATTTTTGATCAGGTAAGACCATCTTACCTGTTTAGAATAATTAAATTTAAAGTTAAATGTAAAAAATAAATAAATATATAAATAAATAAATACAGTCCTCTTCAGATAAATAACCATACTTCTTAGTGATGTTTGAATGGAGCTTTGGAATATTATTTCTCCTTTAGCTATAAACTATTGTATGTTATCAAATCTCATGTCTGTTAAAACTTTCAAGAATAATATTCTTGTTTTTCAATTGTTGATAGGTGCATGCTCAAAACTAACATGTAGCACAAAGCTACCAAAATAAAGCATCTCAAAAACACAAAAGTCCATAACACCCCTTAGCCAAGAACACACCATTAATGGCTCACAAAATTAAAGAACATTTCACTCAAAGGAAATAAAGCTAGAAACACACTTTAGCCACTCTATAAAATACCTAAGCCACTATGAAAAACACTTTGAAACACTGTAAAACACTCAGAATCTGTTAAAAAGAAAATGAGTCGCAACACCCTTTAGCTAACAACACACCATTAATGGCTCACAAATAGAACCACTCACTCAAAAGAAATAAGTGACCAACGCACTTTAGCTAGCCACTCTATAAAATACTTCAGCCACGCTGAAAAACACATATAATTTGTTAAAAAGAAAATATCACTCTAAATTAGCTAAAAGAGAACAACTAATGAAATTGGATTGCCAAACGGCCAGAACCAATTTTAATTTTTAACTTGTAGATCATATGCTAGAAGCTTCCAATCCACTACTGCTAATAGTGGAGAAAAAAGAAAAGGACCTTTGGCAATGCCCATATCCTCCTCCACAAGTCATCGTCGCATAATATAACGCATTGCTTTCACAACCATATGTTTCGACGATGCCTAAACCATCATTCAAATTAGTCCCTTGATCTAGTAAGCATTGCTATGAGTTGAGAATGAGAGAGTTTATGTTTATATATGATGGTATCAGAATGTATTTGTGCAATCAATTTTATTATTAAATCATGTTCATGAGTTTTTATGAATTTATGGAATATTGTTTTTTAGGGAGTTTATATAATATAGAACTGTACGTCAATGACAAAGTTAGATTATGATGTTCATTGTACGTCATTGAACCTGGTATACATTTTACGTTAGTAAGATCACGATGTTCAGGCATATTAGATTAAGATAGCAAGATTTTGATGCTCGATGTTAGATTAGGAAAGTAAGACTGCGGTGCTCAAACATATTAGATTAGGAAAGTAAGATTGTGATGCTTAGACATGTTAGACTAAGAAAGCAATATTGTGATGCTCCAAAGTTCAAAACATAATATTTAATTACCTTAACATTATTATGTTTTCCATACTATTATTACTATTATTGCATCTTATGCTTGATTATATTTATGAAATGTCCCATGTGTGTTGTGGGGTCTTCCATTCACTAAAGTTGATGACTCGCCTCATCTCTATGTTTTTCATATATCACTGAAAATTTGGACCTTGTCCCTCTCGTCTAGTAGTTCCAATATTTACTTCTTGGTGAACTTCACTTGGTAGTGGAGCTAGTCCTTGTTTCAAATGTTTAGTTTATTTTAATTTGTCATGTCTCAGAGTGTACCAGCAAAATCCAAGCAGGACCGTGCATTTTTTGTTCGAGCATTTTATTTATTTTAAGTTATGGAATTTATGTAGAAGTTTTATAAGAAAAGGATATTATGTTTTATTTATTAAAAGGACAAGTCTTATGTAAGGTTTTTATTTATTTAACCTATTTAACGAAAATTCATGTTTAATGTTATTACATGATAAGAGGCTTCCATAAGGGAATAAGTCACTTGCATTTTGGTCACAACTTCTAGGGTCGTGACAAGAAGACATTGAAACATTGCTCTTAATCCCTTGTATTAGAGCACAAGAAAAATATTTGGGTATCTCCACTATCATTCATCAATCTAAGAAAGCTACTTTCAATTTTATCAAGGACAAGTGGAAAAGAAACTTGGCCATTGAACATGATCTCTTTTATCATCTAGTGGCAAGCAGGTCCTCATTAAAGCAATTGGATTAGCAATAACAATCTATTCTTTTGGTTGCTTTAGGCTTTCCTCAATTAGTTTATTTGCACATTTGAGTGGTCTAAGATGCTTAGAAATTTAATGTTGGGAATTTTTGAGTTGAGATTGAGAGCATTGATGAGGGATGTATGCCCCCAAGTTACATGATGATTTGTACATGCCACGAGAACCAAAAAGTTTTTAATGCAATCGTAGTTTAGTGTTTTGAGTCAGTTTAAGTGCCTCCCTGAATTTCACAAATTTGTAGGGGGTGTTCATAGTGCCGCTGCAACAAAAAGATTTTTCTTTTTCTTTAGCTCAAATTAGATAGTTATTTTTCTTTTCTTTTTTCTTTTTCTTTTCTTAGGGACAAGCAAAGATCTTAAGTTGGGGGTTATGATAACACTCTAATTTGAGTGTTTCTTATCTTGTTTCCTAAGTATTTTCAATAGGTTTTTAGGATTTTTTTATTTCTAGGCATAAAATATGATATTTCAGCATTAATTATATTTTGTAGATTTTTTTTAATTTTTATTTAAATTATAGATAAATAAATTGTCAAAAGGATAAATGAATATTATAAGAAGATTTGATAAGATTGAAGAATAAATTTGAAGAGAAGATTTGGATCAAAAAAGATAAAGTTGAAGACAATCTCGAAAGATTTGGTCCAAGATATGTTGAGGATGTTTCAAAACTGATTTTGTCATAAATTTTTCACTAGGATGGAGGATGAATGTCGATTTGGATTCAACTACAAAGTTGTAAAGCTTTCTCTTAACTTTAATTGATAACTTGAATCACCTCAATATGATATCTGTAGCCAAACTTTTGATCGTTTTACCACTGTATCAGAAGTACAGAGCAGAGGGGGGAATCATATTTGAGGAGGAGGTAACCCTAGAGGTGCTAACCAAGACCAGAGAGTTGTTGTCGAGGTGCTACACAAGAGCTCTACACCCTCAACTCATCGTATAACTTTGGTTATTCGTCTATGGTGTTCGTTCTTATGTATCTCTTCTCTTCTCTCTTGTGATTTTCTTCTCTTATGCACTAAGTCCCTTATTAGGGCAATGATGTAACCTCTTGTGATTATGCTCTTTTAATATATTTGTTATTCAGTTATTATTGATGTCTATTAATGTTTCTATATGCCTATGCTTATTTACAATTAAAAGATCTGCGACTTTTTGATTGTTACAATGTCTTGCATGACACTCAAAAGAGTGACTGTGAGAGGTGCTCATAGGTGTAGAAACCATAGGTTTGACAAAACTCTAAGAGAAATAAATGTGACCTATGTGGTCTAAACAAGAATTTTTCTATTTCGGTTTCAAATGGCACCTCACACTTTCTCTCTCGATAATTCAATGAAAGGCTTGAGCCTAAAATGAGCAAGCAAAGTACAAAATGAAAACAGCACTGACACTCAACAAAACTTGACTCATATAGGTCATTCCTTATTTAAACCTTGCAAGGAAAAATTGAGTGGGACAAAATCCAAGAAAAGGAAAAGAGGACAACAACCTATACAATTTAAGGCTCCAACCTAATAAATTCTTAAGTTTGCAAAGAATTTGCAGAAAAAAATATAACCACACAACACAACACAAAACAACTCAACATCAAATTTAAACTAATAAAAAAAAAACTAAAAGAAATGGGAATACCAAAGAACAAGCACAAACGCTACGTCTTGTTTCACCTCTTTCACCCTTATTTCCTATAGTCTAAGCATGCTTAGTGCCTTCCTTTTCAGCAAGGTTAATTCCAACTAAGGAATTAACCACACCATCATCAATGTCAATAACCAAACTCAAACTCTTACCCAGATCCCACATATGACTAGCTTCCACAACAACCTTAGATTGGCCCAAATCGTTATTCTTGCATCTTAGCCTTCAAAGGGTCTTGATTGGTATCAACATTTTTCTTACCTCTCAACAAATTCCTAATCTTAGCCTTCAAAGGGTCTTTGTTCAAACATCTCCTTGTCAATTTTCTCCTAATTCCTTGTACATCTCAAAAGCCAATTAATCCAGAACCTCATCCTCCTCACTACCATTCCATTCCAAGAGTGCCCCCTCTCAGTCTTATATTCACCAAGCGGAGAACCAGTCAAGCCCACATTTATAACATCGTTGTGAGGGGACCAAATCATTAACACTAGCAACTGGGTCAGAATCAAAAGATAGTTGCATGAGGTTCGGCTTTGACTTTATGACAAACATCATGCATCTTGCTCCAACTCATCCACAAATGACAAAGGAAACTCGATCGACAGCAATATATCAAGCTTTAACTAGCTCAAGCTTCACATTATCACAAAACCGTTTTGAACTAATTCAAACGCAAAATTTTAGTCAGTTTGATATCAAATTCTTTTGGAACATAGACTATATGTTCTTAGATGTTCTTAAGGATTTCTTCTGACTCTCTTATGTTAGCAATATGACACCGCCTGTTATATTAAAAATACAGTAAAAGTAAGAAGTACTTACCTATAAAACCGAAGCATCAAATTATTACAAGGAAAATAGCAATGCTAAATATATGGCTCGAATACTACTACGAAACTATAGAAAATACAATCAGGCAAACGATACTTAAAGTTTGAAGAAATAAAAATAAAAAAGGTGTATTATTTATACACCGATGCATGGAACTCATCTGCTATTTATAACTTTCTTAATTGTTGTGACTACTGGCGTGACTGTTTGAGACTACNGTAAAGATTTTGTCATATAGCTTCACTCAAAAATTGTACGATATGTCAATCGCGATCTCAAACTAACTTTGATGGCAATGTTTTCGGTTTTTTTCTTTGAGTTCGGAAATCGCTGATTAAAAATAATGAGCACCATGTACTGATACATTAATTGAAGATTGGTGATTAAAATTTAAAAATCATTAGTATAGTGAGAGTTTTAATTACTTAACTGTTATTCTTGGTCTGAAATTATTTGAGTAATTACAAAAAAAAATGTAAAAGTGTGTATGAGTTTAATGTGTAATTTGGTAAGAAAAAAAAACGTTCATTTGCTTAAAACAACTTACATTTTAATTAGGTCCATCATATTTGTCACTTTAAATAATTCTTTTTGTTCCATTTTATCTTTTATTTTCACATAGTGGGTGTGTGTGTTTGTGATTCTAAAAGGAGAGGAGTACTTTTTGTTTAGAAAAAAACAAAAGTAAAAGTAATCAATGTTTCTATTTTTTTTTATACTATTCTCATAAATTTTATATAATTTATAAAAAAAAACAATAAAAACAAAAACACCAACAACAACTTACTCTCCTAAACGAGAGCGTTTTCTTCTTCATTATATAAGAAGAGAGCCTCTAGTTATATTCCACGGGAAAATAGAAATACCGAAAAAGCATTGTTATACAACAAAACAAAAATTACTCAAATTTGTTACAAAAGTATTGGACAAAAACAAAATAGACCGTAGACCACTTGCTTATCAAAAAATTGATAAACATAACTCCTCCAACCATCTATTTTGTGTGCAGGTACGTAATAGAGTTGTTTTTTCTTTCTTTCTTTCTTTCTTTTTACGTAGGTTATAGAGTTGTTTAAGACCGCAATCAAATGGTTGGAGTTTGTTTAAGAACGGCAGTGTGATGAAAGTGGAGTGAGGGTTTGAGAGTTGCAACCGGTCATTTTTTTTTTGCGTCTTCAATTCTAATTTTATTATATATATATATATATATATATATATCGTTAAACAACTTTTGATTATACAAATAAGTATTTTTATAATTATATCTAAACCCAAAATAATTTTTTTACTTTTGTTTCTACTTTTAAAGGAAATGCTTTTACCAAACGCACCCACTATTTATTAAACATTTATTATTCCCATAATAATTTTATCCCTCACACAATTCTAATTAGATGTTTAAAATTAAGCATTAATTTTAACTATTCTAACCCTTCTATTAAAACTTTAACGTATCAAAAAAAGAAAGGGACCCGAGGGAGTAATAAATTCCTCATATTAATGAGTTTTAATTGATGTTGACATATATGTTTTCAGAATCAATATCAAATGAATACATTTACTTAGAAATACTCACCCGAGATTAAATATAAGCCAGCGTGTGAATCTTTTCATAGGGATATATCTCAATAACCGAGAGGCGGTGAGGTAATGTATCAAAGAAAAAAGGATTCTTCAGATGCGTGAGTTTCTAAGAGCAAAGAAAGCTAGCTGTGCGCTATAAATTTTTTTGTGGTGCTGGAGAACGGTATGTTAAATATCAGAGAATAATTGGAATGCACGGTAGGTGTAAAGATTTTTAACACAATCATCCAATTAAATTTTATCACATAGTTAAAATTAATTGATTGTCTCTCTCACTATGCGAAAAGTCATGTATATAGAATAATTTGATTGGATAATCCTATAAAAAAAACTTTACACTAACAATGAATGACAAGTAATCTCTAAATATTTTCAACGGTTAAATATGTTTTTAATCCCTTATAAATTTTAAATTGTGTTTTACTCTTCATAATTTTTTTTACTAAAAATCATCCCTCATAAATTTTGTTTTGTAAGATTTTAGTCATTATCGTCATGTTAAGCCATTAAATGTTGACTTGACAAATCATTTGGCCACGTGGCGAAGATGGGAAAAAGGAGCGAGGAGAGAAGTAGGTGAGGGTGCATGAGTGAAGTTGCTCCACAAGTAACAGTGAGAGCGGCGGCTTACGGAGTTGTGGCAGAGAAGAAGAAGATAGCAAGCATACGCTGAGAACAACACAGGAGTAATTAGAGAAAGAAATGGTTGGGTTAATTGTCTCACGTGCGTAACACGTTACCTGTCACATGACCAAGATAACTATCATATCAGCAGCTAATGGCTTAACATGATGGTAGGGACTAAAATTTTACTAAAAAAATTATGAGGGACGATTTTTAGAAAGAAAAAACTGAGGAGTAAACACAAAATTCAAAATTTATGATAGACTAAAAACATATTTAACCATATTTTCAATATCAAAAATGTTTTTTGAACACCAAACATTGTGTAGACACTGGTCTCTCACACACATCATACGGTGATGTCAGTGTGGACCCTGTGTGTGAGAGAAAGACCAAACATGGTGTTTACACCATGCTTAGTGTCGAAATAGCACCACATTTTCAATAATTCTATTTTCATACTAAAATACATTAACACCCTAAATACCATGACATTGACATTTAGTGAAGACCACAATATACAATAAAAAATTCAATATCTCTTCATCAAATCACACACTTTTCTTGTTCTCCACCTCTAAAACACGCGAACATTAACATAATAGAAATAAATATCAACGTAATATTCATAGATATAAACATAAAAAAATGTATTAACAATTTTTTTAAAGAAAAGTTTATTTTATAAACGTTGATATACATTTATGATGTGTTGATACCAATGGCTATTACGTTCATGCATATTTTTATTGTGTTGATACTCAAGTGGTGAATGAGCTTGATGTGGAAGAGAGAAAAAGGCATCACATTGGTGTTGATACATATATCTATTATGGTTATGCATGTTTTTGTTATATTGATGTTTGGTTCTATTATGTTGGTATGTACGTAAGAGTGAGAGCCAGAGCCAAGAAGAGAGAGTCTATTCTCTGACAGGAGACAATCCTATGATGAAGAGAGAGTGTGATTTGATGGAAAAAGAATGTGTTCTAAAAACTGAAAAATAATTACGTTGATGTTTTCTTAATTTGTGCTGATATTACTTGCACCTGCGTCGATGTCATATGCACACGTGTCGATGCCGGTTGTATCACAATTTTATCATTTTCTTCCCCGCATATACTATATATATATATGTTAAAGATCGTGGGTGAAGGGAGACTGTGACACACTAGACAAAAGAGAAATCAAGGAAATAAGGATTGTATTATGTAGTGTATTTCTCAAACGTGCTCATAAAATACAAAAGATAATATACATATTTATAGGCTAAAAATAACATAAAAATAAACTTAACAAATAAGATAAGTATCTTAACCGATAAAATAAATAAATATCTTAATAGATAAACCCAAATTAATTTAAGATAAAATAAGATATAATAATATCTTAATTTATTCTCAATAATATAAATATATATATATATATATATATATATATATAAATAAAAGGCATTTGAACATATTTAGTATCTAAATAACACTACTCAAATATTTTATAGACAATGCAATAAATAAACAACATTTCACTAATAAGTAATGAGTTACTCAAATGTTGTTCATTGTGTAACTCATAACATAGCCGGCATGCTTACAAGAATTTCTCTCAATGCACATTAGCAAGCTATAAAGTGAAGATTAACTTGAGAAATATGAATCGATGCGAAAGGGAGAAAGAAAGAACTCACCCCTGAGAAAGTTAAGCACGATCCTGAACACACCGCCGTTGAGGGAAACCAAGTTGATCCAAAGCTCAACGCAGGTCCCAAAGAATGCCAATGGCTTGGCCACGAGATGCAAGAGCTTCAGGGCCAACACGGAGATGAATATGAGCCATCGGTGGCCGAAGCTCATCTCTTCCAACTCACCCTCTGCATGGCTCTCCACAAACCTCCTCCTTCCCATGTTTCGCGAAAACAAGACGCGAACGAGGTCGAAGAAGTGCGCGTCTTCGTGCCTCAGCAACATGTAACTCTCCGCGAAGCTCTTGTCGCAGTCAGATGCCATATATGTCGTCTAACAATGGACCAAGAAAAAAATGTGTTCAAAGTGCAAGCTGATGAAGGGTTATGTGCTTCTTGGGAGCTTGATTATTGATTGGAAAACCGTCCTCGGTTTTATATTTATATAGAGCCGTGTGGTACGAAAGATCTACCAGGTCTTAACATTCAATACTCACACTGACAAAAATAATGGATTCACTGTAGAGAGAGAAAATTAGTACGGTGAGCATTATACTTTTACCAAAAGTTCAAATAAGAATGAGTTTTACAGTTAGAAATAAATTAAGGTTGTCAAAATGGGTCCGGTCCGTTTATCCGGTTAAATGGACGGACTTTACATGCAAAAAATAGGCCCCTGAAAATTTGAAAAAAAAATTGGATCAGCCCGTTTAAGCCCGCGGACCGGCCCGTGAGCCCATGAAATTTTTAAAAAAAATTTAAATTTTTGTTTTTTGATTTTTTTTTTA
>QANU01002690.1:2500-19792 GCA_003254905.1 Nissolia schottii
CACACACATAAACTCTTCCAATCACCAAAGAGAGGAGAACTAGAGTTACCCACTTCCTAACTAGCTTCTTGATGATTGAGGAAGGATGAAAGTAAGCTTGGATTGCTTGATTGAGTTCTCTTGGCCAAGAAGTGAAAACCCTAGGTTATGGAGATTTTAGGGTTTTGGAACTTGAGCTTTCCTTTCTCCAAGTGAAGAGAAACTCCTTGCCTTGCCACTTGCTTGTCTTCTTTAGGAGTTTGAGAAGGAATTAAGATGATGGAAGCAGGAGATTATGGTGGTGGAAAGCTTTGGAATAGCTTTAGGTTATGAAAGCTTAGGAGAAAAGGAGTTTGGAAGAACTTTGATGTGTTTGGTGTGTGTGTTTCGTGGGGGATAGGGCTACTGTGGGTTATTAGTGGCCTTTGGCCTAGAGTATTCTTATTTTTCCTTGTATGGTTTTGGTCGTGTTCGTTCATTAACTATTTATGTCCGAATGTCCTAAAAATATTTCGGACATACCGTTGTGACCCATTAATTTTTCTTAGTAATATTTACACCTTTGGCGAGATATTCTCGCATTATTTTCATATTAGTGTATTTTACAGACTCCTTTGAGTCATAATTAAATTCTAATAATGCCTAATATCGACCCCGAACGTCCTCGGACGTCACAAAATCGCAAAATTATTATTTTTAACTAATTCAACAGAGATTAAATTAATATGTGAATTTTATTTTATTTTTATCTCATCTTTTCCTTATTAACATGTTCTGAATTATTTATTAAGTGGAATTTTAGTAAAAGGAAAAACTTGGGTTGTTACAGTGATCCTGCTGATCGTTGTTCTACTACAGGCTATTGCATCTTCCTTAGTGACTCCCTCATCTCTTGGCGTAGCAAGAAGCAGACCTTGACTGCTTGTTCTAGTATTGAAGCTCAGTATCAAGTTCTTGCCAACACCACCTTTGAACTCCTTTGGATACATTGACTTCTTCATGATTTGGGCATCTCTCAGTCTTCTCCTACTGATCTATATTGTGATAACCGAAGTGTTATCCAAATTGTTTATAATGATGTCTTCCATTAGTGCACCAAACACATTGAGATTAATTGCCACTTCATCCGCCAACACATTTTGCATAGTGATCTTTGACTCCTCTCGATCGGGACTCTTGACCAATCTGCTGATTTACTTACTAAGGCTTATCATCCTAGTCGCTTTCGCACTTTGGCTTTCAAACTCAAGTTAGTTTGATCAACGCCTACTTGAGTTTGAGGATAGATGTTAAAGATATAATTGATATTGTTGATTTTCTATATCACTTGATTTGATTTGATTGATATGTTATATCACTTGATTTATGATTATGTAAATATCTGATTTATTGTAATTGATTGTAATTAAGATTAGATTAATACTCTTACTTATTACATTGATATTTCGCCATTTTAACCTATAAATAGACTTACCCTTTACGGTAAAGAGACAAATTCATCTCTCCCTCTTCCGTTTATTAAGTTTCCGTATTGAGTGTCTACACTCCTAACAAATGCAATGCCATGTGCGCTGTGTTTGGAACTTTGAATGAATACAAGCGTAAGCTGGTCAAATCTTATTTAATAATAAATATGATGTGAGTTGTCACAATGTCACACGAACAATAAATCATCAAAAACATAGATGTACAAAGTAACATTATTTTACTTCATCATTGCTGATGTAATCTCTTGCATCACTTACGTAATACTTTAATGAAGAAGTTGCTTCATTTTTTTCCTCTATGGGGCATTCTCATATTTTATCTCTTCTGACATCGATATTATGCATTAACTATTTATTAATGCCATTGCAGGTGCTTCTGCCCCAAGTTAAGGCGGAGTAATACGCGGCATTATTTCATCCATTCCTTCTTCTCTTCATTTGTTTATTCAACTTTTTCTGCACAGTACGATCAACGTGTAGGTTGAAAAGTCAACTCCACTGGCTCTATAAAAGCACAAGGCCCAGGCAACCGCAGACCAAAATTAGGTACTTACCTTGCTAGTTATTTCAAGTCCATCAATGGCTGCAAGTCAGGAAGAGGTGAAGCTCTTGGGAGTTGCGGCGAGCCCATTTGTTTGCAGGGCGCAGCTTGCTCTCAAGTTCAAGGGAGTTGAGTTCCAATTCCTAGAGCAAGATTTGCAGAACAAGAGTGAACTGCTCCTCAAGTACAACCCAATTCACAAGAAGGTCCCTGTGCTCGTTCACAATGAGAAGCCCCTATCTGAGTCCCTTGTGATTGTCGAGTACATCGATGAGACATGGAAATCAGGGAACCCCATCTTGCCAACTGAACCTCACCAGAGAGCCCTGGCTCGTTTCTGGTCCAAGTTCATAGATGACAAGGTAACTTCACTTACTCCTCATAAGCATCATTTTAATTCGTGATGGCATTTCAATCTGTAGTTTCATGTGTGATATGTAGATTGACAATGTGTCTGCTCTTTTCTTATGTAAATTTTAGATCTGCTCTCCTTCTTTTGATGGGTGTTGAAGTCAATGGTCAACTATCAGCCTTGAAAAGTTTTGAATACATTTCATTGATAGACTATGTCTCTTATCAACTTCATTTAAATCATATCTATGGTTAACCCAATTCATTTGCATAGAAACTATGGCTTAAGTTGTTGTTCTGATTTGTAAATTTCATGCAATCTTATACGGTTTAGGTAGAACTTTATATATTATTGAAGTCGAGGAAAAATGATTCCGGTGCATAAAAACTCCATTTAAATTTTATTTATTTATGTATAACTCAATCTAAATTCTGTTACCCCCCTGGTTGAATTCTTAACGCAATTACTAATAAGCACTTTTAATTTGTGGAATCAGGTCGTGCCTGCTTCATGGAAATCGGTTTTTACCGCTGATGAACAAGAGCGTGAGAAGAATATCAAAGATGCACTTGAGGCTCTGCAGTTTCTGGAAAATGAGCTCAAGGGGAAGTTCTTTGGAGGAGAGGAGTTAGGCTTTGTGGACATAGCCGCTGTTTTCATAGCGTTTTGGATCCCTCTTCTTCAAGAAATAGGAGGGCTGCAACTGTTCACCGGTGACAAGTTCCCCAAGCTCTACAAGTGGAGCCAAGACTTTCTCGGCCATCCAGTTGTCAAAGAAAGTATGCCCCCTAGAGACCCGCTTTTGGCCTTCTTCAAAGCTCGCTATGAGAGCCTTGGTGCGTCCAACTAGGCTGTGTGAAATCCAGAATCTGCGTGAAGAGTTGTTTGTACTTCTTGCGTCTTTGAGTTGTTGACTTCTTGTTGTTTAGAATTTTGTTTTATGGTGGTATCTCGTATCTGTGACCTAGGATTTCTTCTGGTCGAACAAATCCTAGGATCTTGTTGACATTTGATGTTTCTGTTAATATAAAAATTTGGTATCCTTGTCCCTTTGCCGTATCTACTTTGACTCCTTATTATGTATGATAAAGAGACTTGAAGCAGCTGCAACTTTCTAATGTTTGTTAATTTGATCTTAACTAAATTTAGACTCACACGTTGCAGACAAAAAGGTGTACCCGCGTTGCTTCGATAATATAATAAAGTATAATAAACCCTCTATTCTATTTTATTACTCTCTTTTCTGCAATTACGGATATGAATTAAAAAAAAATAATTATACATAGATATTATAAATGAAAAGATATTTTAAAACTCTAAAAAATTAAAAATTGAAATTTAAACATAAGAGGGAGTAAGTTGATGTGATAATATTATAAAATAGTTGAAGTGTTAATTTCTTAATGTGTTAATTTCTTAATAATACGAGTCTCAATGTTTGCATTTTGCGTGTACTTCACGTAGTTTTTAAGAATTTTAATTGCATATTAGGTTGCATTTGCATGCATTCATGTAGAAATCAACTTCGACCGCATAAACTAACCTTTATTTATAATATATAAATCTTGATGCACATATGTGACATGTTGTCACGTCATATAATTTGATGACATGATATTCCCATAACTCTCTACAACCTAATGAATGATGCACCCATGGTTATCAAACTCGCGAGTTTAAGTAAACTCGTGGAGCCTCCGTAAACTTGGATCGTAAACTAGGATCGTAAACTCGTACGAGTTTACCTATTATTAAAAAAATATTTTAAAAAATTATTATGCTACAAAAATATATTTAATAAAACTTGAAATTCATAAATATTTTTAACTTTATACAAAACACAAATAAATATGAAATATGTGAGTTCTAAGTTGAATTCATACATAATACTCATTCCAGAAAACCAAAAGGTGATGGCACAATGTAACAAATTTATAATGAAACCAAGCAGATTGATGATATGTTTCATTTCATGTGAGTCAGCTGGAAATTTTGATCAACATGGAAACTTGACTAGATAGGAAAAGAGGAAAATTACAACGTATGTAGATTACTAGATTTATAAGGATAAGATATATTAACATAACTAGGCTAGCTATACACAACAACATGAAGAAAACAACATACAATGATTAACATCAAGAGAAAGCAGCAATGGGACAATAAATTGATAAAATCATTGAAACCCTGCAACCAGAAGTTAATGGTATATATTTGAACATAAAGAAAAATATTAGAAAAAATCCATCTCACCAGAAAAAACCTTGTAAAATTAAAAATTCCCAAAGTGACCAAACATACAGCTGCCTTAGTCTCTACACAATACTCTTAGTCCTTCACAACATTGTAATTAGTCTCTAGAATGCATATTTAAAGTGCAAATGCCCACTCTGTCTACATTCAGCATCCAGAACAGCTAATCATGGCATAGGAAAATTTAAAACTAATAAAACATCACAGAAAACCAATCACTGAAACTAGTTGGGAAGAAAGTTGCAACATTTTTTGGTCCATCACTGAAATTAATTCTCTTCTCTGCACATAGAATAGAAATATCCCTATTGGAATATAAGACTACAGTGGCGGCGGTGGAGTACCTGGCGGCTGGCGAGCACGGCACGAGCAATAGCAGAATGGTGCGAGCAGCAGAACGGCGACCGAAGCAGCTCCAAAAGAACGGCGACCGAAGCAAGCAAGCAGCTCCAGCAGAATGTCACTGGCACGAGCACGAGCACGATCGAAGTAGCGAGCAAGTAAAATGTCGAATGGCAGTGAAGTGAGGGAGATTGAAGGAAGGACGAAGTGAGGGAGAGGGATAATGGAGTTTGCCACAGATCGAAGGAGGCACGCAGCAGCAGCAGGCAGCAACCAACCCTAAGCTGCAAGCCCTTTCGAAGAACAAAACGGCGCCATTTTTGCAAAGCAAAACGGCGTCGTTTTGAAAAGCTGAGAAAAACATGCTCCAGAAGCAAAAACGCCGTCGTTTTTGGCCAGTTTTGGCTGCAAATTAATAAACTCGTAAAATCGTGTATAAACTCGCGATTTTATACTAGTTTGACCGATTTTACCCGAGTTCACCCGATTTTACCCAGAAACGAGTTTACACCCGAGTTAGCTCGATTTTACAACTTAAACTCGTAAAATTGTACGATTTTACGTGTTAAATCGCAATTTTAATAACTATGGATGCACTAATTCTCTTCGTCCCTCTCCGCCACCTCCGTCCTCTTGTTTCTCTCCCTCCCGGCCACCACTATCTGTCCTCCTATTGCTCTCCCACTCCACCACGACCACTACCCTTCTCTTTCTCTTCCTCTCCAGTTCTGCTACAGCCGCTACCGCCGCCACCCATAATTCAAGTTAGTTTTTGTTTTGTTAATTTATTTTATTTAAATTTGTGTGTTATTAGATTAATTTTAGTTAATATTATGTTAGGTTTATATTATGTTAAAATTATGTTAGGTTATTAGATTAATATTAGAATAGGTTGTTATATTAGGTTCTAATTTTTGTCAGTTGTTAAATATAAATAATTATGCTTGGTTGTTAGAATAATTGTGTGAATTAGTTTGTGTATGTTAAATTAATATTGTTAGGTTGTTTCGATTAGTATTTTTTAGTGTATGTTAAAATAAGTTTGTGTATGTTCAAAGAAGAAAATATGTTGAAATGTTTTAAGTAATAAAATTACATGTGTGATAATTTGGGGTAATTTTTGAATCATTATTTACTTTAAACTAGGATCAATGCATTCACCTTGATAACATATCTTAAAGCTAATATTTAAAGCTTTAATTTAAAAATCATCATTTTAGCAATTAATATTTTAAACTAAAATTATATACTTTTCCATAAAATCTTACATATGTTGTTGCCTATTACTTAGTTACCAATACTTTTGACTATTGAAAGTTAATTTTGATCGCCATAAAATTTAGTTATTTTATCATTTAATTTTTTTTTCAATTACTAATTACTAATACATATAATCATGCTAACGTGCCAGTTACATTAATCTACTATCAATATAAATAAATATACAAAAACATTTAAAACAATAATATTTAGTGATATCATTGAAATTTTAATAATACTTAATGATATAATATGATTCATNATATTAGAATAGGTTGTTATATTAGGTTCTAATTTTTGTCAGTTGTTAAATATAAATAATTATGCTTGGTTGTTAGAATAATTGTGTGAATTAGTTTGTATGTTAAATTAATATTGTTAGGTTGTTTCGATTAGTATTTTTTAGTATATGTTAAAATAAGTTTGTGTATGTTCAAAGAAGAAAATATGTTGAAATGTTTTAAGTAATAAAATTACATGTGTGATAATTTGGGGCAATTTTTGAATCATTATTTACTTTAAACTAGGATCAATGCATTCACCTTGATAACATATCTTAAAGCTAATATTTAAAGCTTTAATTTAAAAATCATCATTTTAGCAATTAATATTTTAAACTAAAATTATATACTTTTCCATAAAATCTTACATATGTTGTTGCCTATTACTTAGTTACCAATACTTTTGACTATTGAAAGTTAATTTTGATCGCCATAAAATTTAGTTATTTTATCATTTAATTTTTTTTTCAATTACTAATTACTAATACATATAATCATGCTAACGTGCCAGTTACATTAATCTACTATCAATATAAATAAATATACAAAAACATTTAAAACAATAATATTTAGTGATATCATTGAAATTTTAATAATACTTAATGATATAATATGATTCATTTATTTGTTACCAATAATTTTGGCCAATAGACATTTATTAGTATAATTAAATATTACAATTATTTGCTATTATTTATTAATATTATTTTACCATTATCACGGTTGCTCATAAAATTAATTTCAACTGTATTTTTATAATTTTTTTATCAATGTATCTCTATATTATAATTTAATTTATTAATATATTTAGAAATTATTGTACATATATAATATTTTATATGTAGTCTCTATATTCAAATATCGTTACAATTAAAAAAAATTATAATTTATAAAATTCTTAAGTTAATACTTTTATAAATTTTTGTTCTTATTTTTAATTTTATTTTAATATTTTATTTTAAATATTTAATTGATTTTTTTATTTTTATTATGGCTGACAAAGGAAATAAAAGTAGGTGTTCCACTACTACCTTCCATATATTGCATTAACAAACAGTTAATGCTCCAGAAAGAAGAAAATGAAGCATCCTCCAATTTCCATTCGCAAAAAGGCGCGGACGTGATGCAAGAGATCACATCAGCAATATAATTAGTAGTAACGGAGTTGAATCACTCTACCTATTTTGACAAAAAAAAAAAAAAANTTTGAAAAAAAAAAAAAAAACAAATGTGCTTGCAACGCGTGTTCAGATATTGTGTTAGAACAGACTAGACATTTTTTAAGTTCCTTTATTATTTATTAAATAATGAAAAAATTAATACCAATGACGGCGGAAAATGACCAACAAATTATTAACATTTAGCAACAATACCCTTTAATTAAAATAATCTTTAGATTATAGTTACAGTCACCTTTTAGTTATGAACATAGCCACGTTTAATGAAACGATGCGTTTCATTGTGCTATTGACCGTCGGATGTATCCGACGGTAAACGTTAGCGATGTCACTGAAACGTATCCTTATTCTACCCTCATCTCCTCCATTCACTTCTCTTCTATTCTCTCCCCCCCCCCCCNACCACCATCCCCCCGCCGTGCTCCACTCATTGATTTGGGGCATCCCAAGACTCAATCAACTCCCTCTCTTCCATCTGACCTATCTCGCCCCCATCTCCCCCGTCCACAAGCTTTGGCGCCGCCACTGTGCCACCAACACGCCATCGGACTGCCTCCGCCACAAAGGTCTTCGAATTCACTTTGACGGTAAGCTCAAATTTAGTAGACATTTTTTTGGGTTATATGTTTACATTTGTTCTTGCACTATTATCAACAAATATGGATCCAAATTTCATACATTGTTATTGATGTATGCCAAGGATGTGCGATGAGGCCAGAGATTTGGTTGGAGGTATCATCAACGACAAAGACGGGTAGCTCTATAGACGCGTCCGACTAATTTCAACGCCAATTAGGTATGCCCAGACTTGAAACCTTAGGATAGAGACTTACTTTAATAGGATAGATTTGTAGGTTTGGAGTTGTATGGTTGGATTAGGGGAAGGAACGCTTAGCGTGACTTTCCGACTTTGTTTGACTTGATGTGCTGGCAACGGTGAATATGTGTTGTTTGCGGAGATTGGAGGGCATATGCTTTAGAATGGTCTAGGAAATATACGTGTGTCAGTGGTAAAATGCATCTTTCATTTAATTAAATTAATGAACGGACAATTCCAACCGCGGTATTATACTTGACATTGTGTAACATGCATGTAGGATACTTGAAAAAAATGATTCCCACAGTCAGACATTGGATGTACGAAAGATATTACGAGAACCGAAGAGTGATCAGACAAGAATATTTTGACGGCGTCGACTACTTTTGTATAACCGCTACAACATTGTTGGGCTTGCAAAATGTACGTTGTCCGTGTTCATTGTGCAAGCGATGTCGATTTATGGACGTTAAAAGGGTTAAGTTGCATCTCTACAAGAATGGGTTTGAGCCTCATTACTGGATATGGACCGACCACGGAGAAGTGGATGCTAACGGGGTGAATGAGTTTAGTAGGCGACACAACGGTAGGGCAAACACGAGTCACGCCCAGTCTGCCAACGATAACGAACTAGCAGGGCCGGATAATGAGGCTAATGATAGATTTGAAGAAATGATTAACGATGCATTCGACGGCCCCATGCTTGACGAAGAACCTAATGCAGACGCTAAGCGGTTTTATAGTTTACTTGAAGAAGCAAATACTCCACTGTGGGAAGGATCTGTACATTCAAGGTTGTCGGCTGCAGTTCGGATGTTGACTATGAAGTCAGACGGCCACCAGGCAGAGAGATCATTTGACCAATGGCTTTCGTTTATCCAAGAGCTGACACCGTCGAATAATGATATGCCCGCGAACTTCGACCAAGCCAAGAAAATTTTCTCCAAACTTGGCATGCAGTCCTCAAAGATTGATTGTTGTTAAGCAGGATGTATGTTGTACTATAAAGATGATGCGAGCTTAACTGAATGTAAATTTTGTGGCGCTGCTCGGTACAAACCTCTGAGAGTTGGTGCGGGAAGCTACAAATTAGTCCCGTACAAGAGGATGCATTATTTGCCTTTAATTCCAAGACTTAAACGACTGTTTGCCTCGATGAGCTCAGCACCACACATGAGATGGCACAACGAGAACAAGAGAAGTGATGGCACTATGTCCCACCCGTCTCATGGAGAAGCGTGGAAACACTTTGACAACGTTTATCTCGACTTCGCCGCAGATCCTCGGAACGTCAGGTTAGGTCTCTGCTCAGATGGGTTTGCTCTTAATAATCAGTTCAGCAAGCCATATTCATGTTGGCCCGTCATCGTAACACCGTATAATCTCCCCCCTGAAATGTGTATGAAAGATCCATATCTGTTCTTGTCTTGTGTGATCCCCGGGCCTAGCAACCCAAAGACAAAGATCGATGTGTTCCTCCAACCGTTGATTGATGAATTGAACATGTTGTGGAATCCTGGTGTGCTAGCGTATGACGTGTCAATGAAGCAGAATTTCATGCTAAGAGCATATTTGATGTGGACTGTCAATGATTTTCTGGCCTATGGCATGTTGTCTGGATGGAGTACAGCTGGAAGGTTGGCGTGCCCAGTTTGTATGGAAGACACAAAGGCATTCCGCCTACCGAATGGAGGCAAACAATCGTGGTTTGATTGTCATAGGGTATTCTTGGAGCGTGGTCACCCATTTCGCAATAGCAAGTATGGCTTTCGGAAAAACATGGTTGAAATTGACGAGCCCCCGCAGAGGTTAACTAGAGCTGAAATTTGGAGTAAGACGACTTCCGAATATTAGTGACATTGGAAAGGTTAGGCTCCCAGGTTACGGGGAACAACATAACTGGGCGAAGAAGAGCATATTCTAGTGCCTGCCTTATTGGAAAGATAACTTGGTTCGTCACTGTCTCGATGTTATGCACATTGAAAAGAATGTATTTGATAATATAATGCATACTGTCATGAACACTGACCAAACCAAGGATAACATCAAAGCAAGAATGGACTTGAAAGAAGTTTGCAGGCACCGTGAGTTGAATTTACAAGAGATTTCAGGTGGTCGTGTCATGAAGCCGAAGGCCTGCTACACCCTAAACAAGCAACAAGTTGAAAGTGTTCTTTGTTGGGTGCAGAACTTGAGATTACCCGACGGTTCTGCATCTAACTTGGCTCGGTGTGTCAACATCGCCCAACTCAAATTGGTTGGAATGAAAAGTCATGATTGTCACGTGTTTATGCAATGTTTGCTTCCAATCGCGTTCAGAGAACTACCCAAGAATGTGCTGAAACCTCTGTGTGAACTTAGTCAATTCTTCA
The DNA here is from genome assembly GCA_003254905.1 of Nissolia schottii. Taxonomy (NCBI): domain Eukaryota; kingdom Viridiplantae; phylum Streptophyta; class Magnoliopsida; order Fabales; family Fabaceae; genus Nissolia; species Nissolia schottii. The sequence continues at coordinate 13,363 of QANU01002690.1, forward strand.
AGTCATTGTGCTCGTCCAAAGTTAATGTCTCAAACCTAGTAGTCCTAGAACACAACATTCCGATCGTCCTATGCCAGCTCGAAAGATACTTCCCTCCTGGTTTTTTTGACGTGATGGAACATTTGCCTGTACACTTGCCTTACGAGGCTCGCATGCGTGGCCCGGTCCAGTACCGGTGGATGTATCCATTCGAAAGATGCATGGGAGTCTTCAAGAGAACTGTTAAGAATAGGGCACAAGTTGAGGGGTCGATTTGCGAGGTATTCTTGACAAAAGAAATATCTTTATTCTGTTCGTACTACTTTGAACCTAATGTTGATTGCAGTAGAACAACAGTGCCACGCAACGATGATGGTGGAGGAATGCCTCATCAGACGACACTCTCTATATTCAAACAATCCGGTCGTCCGGCAGGAAAGGGTTTAGATTACTGGTTGAACGCGCAAGAAAAGGAAGCAGCCCACCGATGCGTTTTGCTCAACTGTGAAGAAGTGTTACCTTACTATGAGTAAGTCCGTTTCATCTATCCTTAATATACCTTATTTGATGTACATACATTAATTTAAAGAATTCCCTCCTTAGCACCACACTCTGTTTCAGGATGTTTCAACGGGAATTTGGTGACCACTGCCCCGATCAAATGTTTCCTCCATGGTTTGCAAATTACGTATGTGTTTAACGACTGCTACGTTATATGCATCAATTGACTACAACTAGTCCTGTCATAACTATTTCGCATAACTTAACTTACCTGATGGCATATTTGTAGGTGCGTAACAATTCTAGCAACGACAGTAATTTGATGAGCTTGTCGTGGGGACCAATGAACAAAGCGATTAGCTAGACCATTTATTTTGTTAACAGATACAAGTTCCACACACAAAAATGGGCAGCTAATCAGAAGACAAACAACAGTGGTATATGTGTCAAGGGTGAATATTCCAATGCTGAGGAAACATGTACTGATTTTTACGGAGTGCTTCAAAAAATACTTGTGTTGGAATATAAGCACAATGGCCCATCCAATTACGTTGTTCTCTTCTTCTGTCATTGGTACGATACTTCACCAAATGGAACCCGAACTCATCCGAATTACTCCATTACTGAGGTTAATCATGCAAGGCGTTACACCGGGTATGATCCATTCATCCTTGCGGTAAGAGCAAAGCAAGTGTACTATGCTAGCTATCCAGGAGCAACTCAGTCAAGCTGGAAAGTTGTGATTAAGAGCAAACCCAGTGGCCGCATTGAGTTGGATGGCACGGCATCATATGGACAATCATCGGATGATCAACCATATCAGGTGGCAGACATAATCCCTTCAACAGTCGTCGTTGACACAACAGATATAATCACACTAGTTGCAGCACACGACGAACCAGAGATACTTCAAAATGCTAACATTCACCAACAATTGCAATCAGACGTCGATAGTGAAAGCGACGAAGCAGAAGAGGTAGACGAAGAAGATGACCAAGAAGAAGAAGAAGAAGATTTTGACTCGGACTTAAATTCCGAGACCGATGTAGATAGTGTGTATTATTCGTCGTCAAACTAGTTGGGATTCCGCCACTTTCTAAACAATTTAAATAATATATTTCTTTCGTTATAACTAAAGAAGTTATTGCTGTGTGCTTTTAATTGATCTATTATCCTTTACCATCTCAGCATTAATTTACTAATTCCATAATTAGCTATCAAATATAAATTTATGTATAGTAATAAACCAAAAAATGTAACTACCATTATTTATTTGACATTACGTGACCTTATTTCAAATGTTCTATTAAATAAAATTTGAGATTGTAGATTTCTCCGTGTCAAATAAAATCTATTTTTTTTGGGTCTGGTATGAAAATTAGTATGAAAATTAGGGTATAATATTATTATAAAATTAGTAAAATGGCACTAAACTATTTACACTCCATTATCATCTATTTGCTTCATATTACCATCTATTTACATTATTTTCTAATAATTTCCATACCTAATTATTATAAAATTAGGGTGATAATATTATTATTATATTATTTAATTAATAAAATGGCATTAAACTATTTACGTAATATATTCCTCTACTGTACATCTAATTAAAATATATTATTATTATAATTATTAATCATACAAAAACGAAAATGTTTGGAAATTAAAAAAGGGTTACCATCGACACAAACCAACGGAAAAAGAATACAATAATATTAACCTACCGTCGGTTTCCCGAGACGGTAACAAATACCTAAAATAATATTATATTACCGCCGGTGTCGTACCGACGGAAATAAGCGAATAAAATAAAATTATTTTACCCCCGGTTTCTCTCGACGGTAATAAATGAATACAATAATCTTATATTACCGCCAGTTCACTACCGACGGTACCGATGGAATAAAATAATATTATAATTTCCGCGGTATTTAGCCGACGGTAATTTGTTTAATTAGATTCCATTTTACCGTCGGCGATGACCGCCGGCAATGTTTCGAATAAAATATTATTTTATTTCCGTTGCTAACAACTGACGGTAAATCAGTCCGGTCCGATTTTATGCGAACCGGATTACCGGCGGTTTTATCCGCCGGAAGTACCGTCGTTTTTAAGTGTACCGACGCTAAAGTGATTTCCATCGACCTCTTTACCGCTTGTTGTGTTCTGACGGTAAGATCGACGGTAACACGAAAAACCGACGGTAATACCCTCAAAATCCGACGGTACTGTCGACGGTAATAGTCAAATTTCTAGGTAGTGTGTCGAATTGAGGTTATTTTATCAACTTTGATGACAAAGGATGGGAATTATGTGAATGAAGGAGGACAAATTTTGGCTGTAAGTAATTCGTATATCTCATTTTCATTTTCTTTCTCACTTAAGATAAAATATCAGAGCACCTACTTGAAGATCAAGAACGTGCATCTATTGCAGGTGTTTCATAAAAAGTATTGACTTATCCAGATGATGCAATTAGAAAAATACTTGGAGCTGAGCATTCTGGTTGTGTGCGTGGTTTTGGTAGCGGTTCTTGTCCCTTTAAAGTCTTTGGGAAACACAAAAACATAATAGATTATGCGTATTGTGGCTCTAGTAATGTGTCCCAAAAGCGTGTTGAAGACTTGGAGAAGCATATAGAAACTTTAGAAAGGAAGCTGAGTGGATATGAAGAAACAAAAGAACAATTGGCAACTCTTCATAAATTTTTACAAGACAAATTTGGTAATGAAGTACCTACTTTCAACAAAGATGGGTCATTTTCAGGATAGTTACTTTTGCTTTAGAGTATTTTGAATTATTTTAATTAGGTCAATATTACATATTTTTATTTATGTTTAGGAGATATAGAAACTAATGAATATAATTAAATGTTATGGCTTTCTTTAGTCAGTGATCAATCTATGTACAAATTTTGATTTTAGAAAGTATTTTATTTTATTAGTATCTCTTTATATATTGCACTTAAAGAGATATCTTAAGCAAAGTACTAGTAAAAAAATAAAAGGTAAGTGACAATTGCATTGTCAGTATTGTAATTATAAAAAATTCATCAAAATTAGCCACAGTTGCAACGTAGAAAAATAAATAAGTGTAGTTAGCCACGGTTTAACTATGGTAATATAGCCACGGTTGAACCGTGACTAAATTAAAAAGTTCATTTTTGCCAAAGTTGTGACAATGGGAATTGTGGTTAATAAAAAATACAATCGTAACCATTTTGTATCTCACCATGATCAATAAAATCATAGCTAACGTTATAAAAAGCGTGGCTAAATCATTAACAACGTCTCCACTATTACACGAATCATGGCTAAAAAAGTTTGCCATGATTTTCGCTCTAATTAGCCACATTTTAACCGTGGCTAAATCCCGTGTTTTTTTTAGTGTGAGATCCCTCGTTTTAGAGGGTAAAAGTGAGGCATCTCATCATTAGATCATTAAAGCGAGAATGAGTCTCACTCTCACTTTAATAATTCAATAATGAGATCCTTCACTTTACCCTCTAAAGTGAAACATCCCATTTTAAAGGATCCAAATCCTTGAGTTTGAGGCTCCCCACATAAAAAACGAAACATACACTCACAGAAGCATGAAGTTTACCATGGAAAGAGAAGAAGTGAGCATGGCGAACCACATGCTTTTGTAAGCATATGTGTTAGGTGTCCACAAAAAATGAGAACTATTATTTATACTCATTTTATTTAAGACACTATGTTAACTCACTACCTATTTATTATTAAATAAAATTTAATTAAGTACGAGTTTCATTAAAATCTTATTTAATAATAAATATGATGTGAGTTGTCACAATGTCGCGCGAACAATAAATCATCAAAAACATAGATGTACAAAGAAACATTATTTTACTTCATTATTGCTGATGTAATCTCTTGCATCACTTACGTAATACTTTGATGAAGAAGTTGCTTCATTTTTTTCCTCTATGGGGTATTCTCATATTTTATCTCTTCTAACATCCATAGCATTAACTATTTATTAATGCTATTGCAGGTGCTTGTGCCTCAAGATAAGGGGGATTAATACGCGGCATTATTTCATCCATTCCTTCTTCTTCTCATTTGTTTATTCAACTTTTTCTGCACAGTACGATCAACGTGTAGGTTGAAAGTCAATTCCCCTGGCTCTATAAAAGGCACAAGACCCACGCAACCGCAGATCAAAATTAGGCACTCACCTTGCCAGTTATTTCAAGTCCATCAATGGCTGCAGGTCAGGAAGAGGTGAAGCTCTTGGGAGTTGCGGCGAGCGCATTTGTTTGCAGGGCGCAGCTTGCTCTCAAGTTCAAGGGAGTTGAGTTCCAATTCCTAGAACAAGATTTGCAGAACAAGAGTGAGCTGCTCCTCAAATACAACCCAGTTCACAAGAAGGTCCCTGTGCTCGTTCACAATGAGAGGCCCATATCTGAGTCCCTTGTGATTCTCGAGTACATCGATGAGACATGGAAAGGGAACCCCCTCTTGCCAACTGAACCTTACCAGAGAGCCCTGGCTCGTTTCTGGTCCAAGTTCATAGATGACAAGGTAACTTCATTTAAATTTTATTTATTTATGTATAACCCAATCTAAACACAATTACTAATAAGTACTTTAATTTGTGGAATCAGGTCGTGCCTGCTTCATGGAAATCGGTTTTTACCGTTGATGAACGAGAGCGTGAGAAGAATGTTAAAGATGCACTTGAGGCTCTGCAGTTTCTGGAAAACGAGCTGAAGGGGAAGTTCTTTGGGGGAGAGGAGTTGGGTCTTGTGGACATTGCTGCCGTCTACGTGGCGTTTTGGATCCCACTCGTTCAAGAGATAGCGGGGCTGCAACTGTTCACCGGTGACAAGTTCCCCAAGCTCTACAAGTGGAGCCAAGACTTTCTCGGCCATCCAGTTGTCAAAGAAAGTATGCCCCCTAGAGACCCGCTTTTGGCCTTCTTCAAAGCTCGCTATGAGAGCCTTGGTGCGTCCAACTAGGCTGTGTGAAATCCAGAATCTGCGTGAAGAGTTGTTTGTACTTGTTGCGTCTTTGAGTTGTTGACTTGTTGTTGTTGTTGTTTAGAATTTTGGTTTGTGGTGGTGTCTCGTATCTGCGACCTAGGATTTCTTCTGGCCGAACAAATCCTAGGATCTTGTTGACATTTGATGTTTCTGTTAATATAAAAAATTTGGGGTCGTTGTCCCTTTGCCGTATCTACTTTGACTCCTTATTATGATAAAGAGATTTGAAGCAGCTACAACATTCTAATGTATGTTTGTTAATTTGATCCAACTAAATTTAGACTCACACGTTGCATAGACAAAAAGGTAAACGCACATTGCTTCAATAATATAGTAAAGTATAATAATCCCTCTATTTTATTTTATTACTCTCTTTTCTACCATTACGGATATGAATTAAAAAAAAGTAGTTATACATAGATCTTAAAAATGAATAGATATTTTAAAATTTTAAAAAAATTAAAATTGACAATTAAAACATAAGAGGGGGTAAGTTGATGTGATAGTATTATAAAATAGTTGAAGTGTCAATTTCTTAATAATACGAGTCTCAATGTTTGCATTTTGTGTGTACTTCATGTAGTTTTAAAGAATTTTAATTGCATATTAGGTTGCATTTACATGCATTCATGTAGAAATCAACTTCGACTGCATAAACTAACCTTTTATTTATAATATATAAATCTTGATGCACATATGTAACATGTTGTCACATCATATAATTTGATGACATGGTATTCTCATAACTCTCTACAGCCTAATGAATGATGCACTAAATCCCCTTCCAAATGAACAACAATGTAGTCCAAATTAAAATAATAATAATAATAATAATAAACCCAAATCACAACCCACCAAACAATTAACAAAAAACAAATATATGTCGTGTTTCTCTCTTTCCACCTCCCAAAATCTCAAACTCATAATTCAAACTCATAATTC
>QANU01002690.1:24265-73119 GCA_003254905.1 Nissolia schottii
ATATATATATATATATATATATATATATATATATATATATATATATATATTAGATGGATGAAAGATTCTATGACAAAACAATTGAAGTATTCAATTTAGGTTAAAACTCCTCTGACTATGCTACTCAAATTCAATGATTTTGACAGATAATGTCATGAATTGTTGTAGATTGTTTGGATGAAATTGATACCCAACAAGTCTTTGGTTGTGTTCTTTATAAGGATGAAAAAAAATCAAGCTTTCTTATCATTAAAAAAAAATTACTTTGATCATTTTGTCAAAAGCTTTCACAATAACCCTTTCATTCAGAAAATATGAGAGAATGTTTCATTAATCTCTTCCAAAGTAAGGGTGCCAAATTATTAAAAAAAAAGTATAAATTCGTTAATTTGTTGACCCAGACATCATTCACAGGCTTTAAATTGTTGAAATGTCAATTATTAAATTATTTCTATATATTGATCTAAACAGAATTCCAAAAAATAAATCTCATAAAAAGACATTCCAAACCTATAAAAGTATTCATTTCAATAATTCTATTTGCCCCCGCATTGCGTGGGTTAGAATCTAGTTAGGCATAATTAGGCAAAAATAGATTGTTTTGGTGTTTTTCAAGTTTTAAGTGATTATTGGAGGAAGCCATGAAGATTGAAAAAACTTTGGAGCTTAAACTAACCTTTAGTCATACACTAACCTTATCTTTTAGGTAATGTATTTGTAAGTGTTGAAAACTTAAAAAATGTTGAATCAACCAAAATTCTAATAGGGGAAAAATTGAAAACTAAATGGCTTGATAGTACTATAGTAGTAAAAATTGTTGAATGGTCTTCTCCCATATAGGATACAAATCTATTGCACTACTCAAATTTCAAATATCTAGAACCAAGTTCATCGGCAAAGTAATAGGAACAAATGATAGGGATATTTTATAAGGTAATAAGTGAAAGCCACTGGTTATGATGATCAATTTACCTCTGCTTCGACCAGAACTCATGATGGCCAATGGATGAATTCATATAACAAAGTCCAAATCTATTAGATACACAATGACTACAAACTTACAAGGTGTGAAGATTAAAACAATTAAAATTGAAACAGTAACATTGTTCTTGGGATAACTATTATCAAACACTACTTTTACTTATTTCAAGTTTTGTTACACTTGTATGAACAATTAATGTAAAAGAATAAATAAATTTTTTAATGTATTTCCTAATTGAAGAGAGGTGAATATTGTATTCCACATACAAGGTTGTTTCATGCGATAACTTGGAAGAGAGCTAATATGCTAATACCTAAATACCAACCCAATTGCCTACATAGTTTGACTGTTACACCTTTCCAATCCTATGTATCTTACCGCAGGAAACCTCTCAAGTCTTAAGAAACCAGAAGGCCTCTTGAGCACCACTTTAAAATCGAATTCAACTCAATCAATGGCTACAACTCCTCCTAACCAATATATTGATCTGCTATAGCATAATTGAACAAAAACCAATAACCTAAGATCACAAATTGCAGTCTGAATTTGGACTCAATCAACTTGATAAAATCACATTGAATGGAAGTGTACAATATCAACCTAAATACAATTCCTAAACTAACAAATCACTAATGAGAAACAACCACAATTGAGTTTTCACTATTTTTTTTTTAAAAGAAACAGGGAAAAATGAAAAAATAAAAACAATGGCACTAATGACTAATACTTTTTGTTAGGGAATATGCTTTATCATATGAAGTTGTATTCTTCAATGAGATATCTTGGGTAATCTTTACCTAAAGCTCTATGCAATTGTAGCTCATTGGTATGCCCACCTAGACTTGTTCAAACTGCATACAACAGGGGAAGTCCTTTAGTTGTTTTCAATGTAAGTCATTTTGCATAAGAAGGAAAAACAATAATTTTACAAAGAAAAATAGTTTTCATTGTAAGGCAAAGGGAGTTTCGCAAGAATGTGGAATTGATTATGAAGAGACTTTTGCCCCTGTTGCACGCATCATCTCTATACATGCTCTTGTAGCTATTGTAGCAACTCAAAAATGGACAATTAGTCAAATGAATGTGAAAAATGCCTTTCTTAATAGTGATTTAGAAGAAGAAGTCTATATGCAACCTCCCCAGGGCCACACTTGCCCACCAAACAAAGTCTATCTTCTACGCAAGGCCTTATATGGTCTCAAGCAGGCTCCTCGTGCATGGTTTGCCAAATTCAGTTCCTACGCAAGGCTTAGTGTTACTATTACTCTATGTTGATGATATGATCATTACTAGCGATGAAACTTCAAGCATCACTGATCTTAAGACATCCTTGAGCCACCACTTTGATATGAAAGATCTTGGCCTTCTCAGTTATTCTTTTGGTCGTGAAGTACTTTTCTCTACTGATGGTATTTGTCTGTCTCAAGCCAAGTATTCCTTTGATCTTATTTCTTGCGTTGGTCTTATAGGTAACCAAATAGCATCTACTCCTCTTAAACCTAATGTTCGTTTCACACTTGCGGATGGTACCGTACTTGATAATCCTACTTTACACAGACAACTTGTTGGAAGCTTAATCTACATGATTGTTACTCATCCTAACATCTCCTATGCAGTACACTTGGTCAGTCAGTTCATGACCGCTCCGCGATCCACTCATTATGTAGCAGTTCTACGCATTCTTCGCTATGTCAAAGGAACATTATTTCATGGGCTTCATTTCTCTGCCCACTCTTCATTGATCCTGCAAGCCTATTCTGATGCTGATTGGGATGGTGATCCTACTGATCGTTGTTCTACCACAGGCTATTGCATCTTCTTTGGTGACTCCCTCATCTCTTGGCGTAGCAAGAAGCAGACCTTGACTGCTTATTCTAGTATTGAAGCTCAGTATCAAACTCTTACCGACACCACCTTTGAACTCCTTTGGATACGTTGACTTCTTCATGATTTGGGCATCTCTCAGTCCTCTCCTACTGATCTATATTGTGATAACCGAAGTGTTATCCAAATTGTTCATAATGATGTCTTCCATTAGCGTACCAAACACATTAAGATTGATTGCGCTTCATCCGCTAACACATTTTGCATGGTTTGACTCCTCTCGATCGGGACTCTTGACCAATCTGATGATTGACTTACTAAGGCTTATCATCTTAGTCGCTTTTGCACTTTAGCTTCCAAACCCAAGTTAGTTTTATCAACGCCTACTTGAGTTTGAGGATGGATGTTAAAGATATAATTGATATTATTGATTTTCTATATAACTTGATTTGATTTGATTGATATGTTATATCACTTGATTTATGATTATGTAAATATCTGATTTATTGTAATTGATTGTAATTAAGATTAGATTAATACTCTTACTTATTACATTGATATTTAGCCATTTTAACCTATAAATAGACTCACCCTTTATGGTAAAGAGACAAATTTCTCTCTCTCTCTCTCTCTCTTCCGTTTATTGTAAGTTTCCGTATTGAGTGTCCACACTCCTAACAAATGCAATTCCATGTGCGCTGTGTTTGGAACTTTGAATGAATACAAGCGTAAGGAAAAATTGTAACGAGGATCGTCATGTTTGAACAGCTAGATCAGAACTTTGAAAATAAAAGCCCTATCCAACAGATCCACGCTCATTAGTTGATGACTATTAAAGTATTTAAAAAAACATTTAATAAAAAGAACTCAACCTTGACAAGTTTTGTAAGATTTTTCTGGTGCATCTATAATTCTTCGCTCTCTTTTAATTGTTGTAAATTGTCAATAAGGCGTCAGCACCGACTACTCTCAAAGCGCAAAGTCCAGAGTCTCTACGCGTGGGGACAAATGAGAACTCTAGACTTAGAAACCCATTACTACAATAATTAACATAAATTTTATAGGACTAATATGGCAGTTAGAGTACATTATTCCTTTAACAAAGTCAAGGATGGAAACGTAAAGCAGCTTCTCACCTCAATTCCTAACTTTGAAAGTCTCAATGCTGAGAAAATATTATATGGTCTAGTAGAGAGGGCTCAGGTACAATCGAAGACAATGATCACTGGAAGCGTAAATTTTGTCCCGAAATGGATCATCATACACTAATTGTTGCTGCTTGAATCCTTGACGATAGTCACAGGGCATGGGGCATTTGACAGCACGAAGTTGCTAACACTTCCCATTATTATCCTGGTTTTTGGACACCATCTCACGATTAGATTAGGCATGCCCATGAAACCCAAATCAGAGGAAATACAAAATAGAGATTGATACATACAGAAGTGTCCTCAACCCACAAACAAGTAATTAACAAACCGGAATTTCTTTCTTGTCTCTACATAAAATAAACTAATTTGATGTATGAATGAAGTCTCACAAACAGACATGTCCATGTGAGCAATATATATATATATATATATATATCATAAATAATAAAGACAGAACATTATGATACTTCTATGTAAATGAGTCCTCTCAATTAGAAAAAAAAAATATTGCACATTACAAGAAATCATGCCCTCATTTGAACCATTAATTTAGTTATTTTAAAATAGTTAAAAAAATTAAAAATGTAAAAAGTCAAGAATGAAGATGCTCAGAATTAATATGAACAAAATAAATTATAAATATATTCAAAATTATAACTTGATTAGTAAAAGAGGGGAGTGAGCTTTTAAACCAAATAAAAATAGTGGATATACTAACTTATACATGAACTTGTGGATATTAGCAATACCGTTTATTATTTTAAAAATAGTAGACATATTTTATGTTAAAATACTTTTTTTTTTCTAACTACACAGTGATTTCTCAGTTAGGTCCTCTAGTCTTTTTTTTTCCTTATTCAATTTGGTCCCCTACGTTTTAAATTATTGTGAATTTGGTCCCTTAACTATCGAATTTGACATGTTGCAAAGATTAAATCATAATTTCCTCATCTCCAGTCCAATTGAGTCAAATTTAATGTCATTTTAAAGCTAAGAAACAGATACACAATTTTTATGAAGACTTCAAGAACTAATTGAGATGATCTAGAGGCCAAACATGGATCAAAAGTGATCGCATTGGAAGTAATGGGATCAAATTGATGGCGTTTTGAAACGTAAAGGACCAAATATAAAAAAAATAAAAAACCTAGAGAATGCGGATTTGGCTCTAAATATATGCCTTAAAAGTATGGATATATATCCTCCTTTATACTAAATGAATTAAGTACATGCAATCAATATAACCTTAAAAATAGTCAATTATTACTTTGTTTAATATCTAGGAGGATTTATTAAGAAGATATATCATTTCAGTAAGTAATATACATTGACGAACAAGTTATGATGATTAAACATAAATAATTCTTGCATCTTAAACATTTCTACTAAAAACTTAAACTATTGAATAGAAATAATTGAATAATTTTATATCTAATATGCTCTCCCCACAATAGCTATTTTGCCACGAAGAAAATCAGGGTCGTCAATGATCAAATCTTAGACCTCTTAGTCATAGAGACTATGATATCATATTAAAAATCATCTCTCTCAAAAGTTTAAGTTAATAGATAAAAAAAATGAATAATTTTATATCTCAACAGTATTAGAATCCCATATTACTTACTCATAAGGTCAAAACATAACCTTTACAAGAGTTGAACCTCCTTTTCTCCATGAACTAACTTTTAGTGCTGAGTAAAAACAAATCGGTTTTGGTGAGAAGGGTAGGATGTTACTTAGAGAGCACTATTGGAAAATTAGTAATGTGATCAAAACGCAGTTTAAAGCTCTTTATTAATAATAGTAAGTATATAGCTTTAGTTATGAATTTAATTTGTCGACGCTAACTCGTGTTATATTCTTCCACCACATACCAATTCTTTCTTTCAAAAGACACAATCCAAATCACTAATCACATCCTTAAAATTGTCTAACATAAACGCCAAGAAACAGCAAGAGCAGTAGACAAGAAAGAGTAAAACCCACCTTCGGATTGTGCCAAGGCCCCTGCTTCCCAGCACAATTAAGTCCAGCTTCAGATCTTCAATGGAGTCCAGAAGCTTCTCCCTCGCATCACCCCAGTACAGCTTTGCCACAACGCACAACTACAAGAAAGAAAGAAAGAAAGAACACACACAGCCGCCTCGCTCACTCAACAGCACCGACCCAAAAAACACGGGACGCATAAACTTGCACGAAAACATAGGAAACAAAAGGAGGAAACTAGAAACCTCTTTCTGTCTGGCAGCAGTGTCAAGCAAGTCAAGGACCTCAGCATCGGTTTGCACACCGTAGTGGCTCGTAACCTCTGCCACCCTGAACTCCGTCAAAGGTATAAGAGCTGCAAAGAGAGCCAAATCAAACCGAGATCGGATCGGATCAAAACAGGGGACGAGAAGTATTTGCAAGAACCCAAATCGACGAATTTAAAGAAATTAAAAATTAAACTAAAAAAGAAAGAAAAAAAAAAATAGGACTCACGAGAACCAGATGTGGCCCACAGCTTGTTGCGGGACTCATCGGGAGGGTTGGGGTTGACGTGGATGATGTAGAAGGTGTCGCCTTTATCGGCCAGGTTGTCGAGGGCCCATTTCAGAGCGTTCTTGCTGCTCTTGGAGAAGTCCATCGCCACGCCGATGCACCTATCCTTAGCCATGGTTTCTTTCGCTTCCTAACCTCTTCTTTCTCTTCTCCTGTTGTTGTGAAATTGGAAGAGATCAAGCTGAAGACCGAAGATATTTTACCGTGAGGAATATATGTGATGGTGATGTGTCTCGGTTCAGTTGTTAGTCGCACATGCGTGTGGCAGAGGAGGACGGAAGCATCATTTTGTTTTATAAGTATGTAAGCTTAAATCACTTTCATCGTTAAAATATAATAATAGATAATGAGCTAATGAATTAATTTAATTTATAATTTTAAAAATTAAGAAATTAAATTTTAGATTTAAATGGTCAAAATGATTTGAATTTATGTTTTTAAAGACGGAAATAAATATTATGAGAGAAAGAATGACCCCGTGATAGTTTAGTATAAAATAAGATTGGGGTTTACTAAAATTGTATTTCATTTTGTTCATTTTTAATCAAGATTAATTACCGTCTATTTGTATTCTTTAGGTTTCTATTTTTTTTTAATTGTGTTTTATCTTGTCAAAATTTTGTATAAAAAATAGTGAAAATAATAAAGTATTATTTTTTTATTCAAAATTTTACAGCAGTAAAAAAATATTTTATTATTTTCACTATTTTTACTGAGTTAAAGAAAAGAAAAGAAAAAGTGAGTACAAATCTAATATATCATTGATGATCAACTAATGAAAAGTTGCATTGAAGAGCAATTCTCCACATTATTTGAGGGAACATGTAATTTAAAAAAACTTTAAGCATAATTTGTACTAATTCACCAAATTCACTCCATGATTCAATTTAATGGGCGGAACCCCGAATTTATTCCTGAAGTAGGACTTTCCGTTCTTAGTTAACATGGTACTCAACAAATTCAATATCCAATAAGAACTCAACATAGACACATGCTTACAAATTTCACAAGTTCTTATTTCATACAATTAAAATTTTTACGAATTAAATTGTGTGAAACAAGAAATCTGTAATTTTCTAAGAGCCAAGAAACCAAGGTTAACAATCCATAACAATCATTTCATCAACAACATTATGAATCCTCTAACCTAGGTTTCTTGACAATTTAAAAAAAAAATTAATGAGAGAACATATACAAATTTGATGAATTTCACTCAATTCGCTATAGAAAGATGCAACCCAATGCAAGAATCCGGTTTCCATATAAGCAATTTCCCAAAATCCAAAATCAGGGTTTGGAATTTTCTTTGAATTTCGGATTTGGGGAGAATTTGTGAAAAAGAGTGGTGAAAAGTGTGAGAAAGGTGGGAAAGAGAGTGAATTGAGTGAGCTTTATGACGTGGGTGATGGTGAAATGGTGTGGGATGGTGAAGAGAAGAAAAATAGAAGGAGGAGGAAGAAAATAAGTGGGTAGAAAAGAAGAGAATGGAATGAAAAATTGAAAGGAACTAGAGACCGAGTGCCAAGTCTGTGACTTTTCACGACCTCATTTCGTTCCAACGCTTGGTCGCCAAACATGGCGCTCGAGCACCAAGTGCTCTAGAATGAGCTCTGACTTCTGGAACTCCAACGACGAGTGATAGGTTCATTGCTCGAGGGCCAATTGCCCTAGAACCTTTAAAACGTTACAAAAAAAAATGAAAAAAATTTCATGCTAAAGCTCAAACAAATCAGAGCAAAGGGCTGAGAAATTGTTGGGTTGTCTCCCCAACAACCCTTTGGTTTATCGTCCCTAATTTAGATTGAGCCTTCCTCACTCAACTTGGATTGAAGAGGGTTATGATAGTCTTCAATTTGTTGAAATTTCTATCAATGAATGGCTTCGACCTCTTTCCATTAACCTTGAAGGTACCCTTCGCAAATGGTCTAGACCACCTAGAGCTTCCCAGGAAAAAGTTTCAATGTGGAGTTGAATAGCAAGACTCGTTGTCCAACATGAAACCCTCTCCGCATAATATTCTTGTCATGCCGACGCTTATGTTCTCTTTGAAGAGTTTGGCACTATCATAAGCATCCCGTCGAAACTCTTCCAGCTTGTTCAGTTAAAGCAATCGTTTCTCTTTAGCTCCCTTTAGATCAAGATTGAGAAGTTTGGTTTCCTAATAAGCTTTATGCTCCAACTCCACCGGTAAGTGGCATGCCTTCCCAAAAACTAACCGAAGAGGCCAGTGGCCATCGTGGGCTTGAACTGATGAAAAGTAACTGAGAGCCCTTCGAATTGTTGTCATCAATGCTTCAGCGGTTACGTTCTCTTCTACTCTCACTTTCACTGTTGGTGGAATGGGCCCACACTGGTTCTCCTTTCTCATCTGCATGCCACGCAAACCATTTTAAAGCGTATGATGACATCTATTAATTTTATTACAATATAATCTACATCTATATGAGTGGAAATGTTTTGAGTTATTTTAAATGATTGTCATTTTATTATTGTTCTAAACACTTGCTTTAAAGTGTAAGAGCTTAGTTGATAAAGAAATTCTTAGTTAAACACAAATTTAACACATCTTTTTTGACTAAACACAATAAAAATGAATTTTACTTAGTAAAACTTATGAATACATTATAGGACACATAATAAAAGTGATAAAACTCACTTTTATTATCTATGCTAAAAAAATGTTGTGTTAAAGTTACCTGCATTCTCATCAAGAGATCAACACTCTGGCTAAAGGAAAATCGATTTTTGGTGAACTCATGGCACAGCCTTTCAACTTCATCGCGTTCTTGTGGAGTTCCAGCGTTTGGATCACACACCCAATGTTGATGTCCCATGAAATTGTTCACCAAAACCAAGTTGTCTCCTCCTTCGGCAATCTTCAACTTCCACATCTCTTCATTGTTAATTTCTCTCGTCTCTTCTTTTACTCAACGCAGTGTTCTTTTTCAATCGACACAAACAAATATAATAATAGAAATACATGTTATTTGTTCTTTTTTTTTAATTTTCTGTGTGCGCCTAATATGTAATAAAGCTTTATAAACAAATTAGAAAGTATTAGATAACTAGAAGATGAAAAATGAAAGAAAATCTAGATGCGCATGCAAGTAATTAAAGCCGAGAAACTTTGGAAAGGAAAAGCTTCAAATAAAAAGAAATGAAGGGATTTGGTCACATACAGAGCAGAAACTTGATTGGGGCTACCTTCCACACCTGAAGAAGATGAGAACATAAATGGGGTGCATATATATGGGGTTTGGTGGTTGGGTGTTCCAAATGATACAGAAACATCAAGTGAGGCCGAAAATAATTTGATTAGAGATATTTTATCTGTACGTATGAAGATGGACATTGTTATGGGCAAAGTAGAAATATGATAACTTTGTAACAACTCGTTACCGAACAAACACTATAATGTCAGATGATTATAAAATTTGACATAATGCCCCTATTATTAAGCTTATCAACATTATATATATATTTTAATAGTTTCACTTGGACAATATAAAGGGGATTCTTGCTACTTAAAGAGGTATTAGTCTAACATGTGAATGCTCATGGAGTAAGTTTTGATGAAGACAAAAGAAGCAAGTTTCCAAAGTCAAAGAAGCTCAAAAAGATCTAGACTTAGGACTTAGGAAATATGATAAAGGTGTGTGTATATTAAAACTCTCAAAATAGTTTTCCAAGATGACTCTTAAAAGAAAAAATATTGATTCCTGTTTTTAAAGTATTTCAAACAAACCAAGGAATCAAGAGAAAAGAAAGAAAGAATGAGTTTGGGCAAAACCTGCAGAGACATTCGAATGACTAACCTAGATTCATTCGAATGACTCATGAACAGGTCATTCGAATGACTCATGAACTAGTCAACACGATGACTCATGAATAGGTCATTCGAATGACTCATGAACATGTCATTCGAAGTACTCATGAACAAGTCATTCGAATAACTCATGAACAAAAGGTAACTCGAATGAAGTATTCGAATGACTAGGGTTTGATACATTCTGTGATCCCAGTACAGTCAAGTCATTGGAATGACTGACCCAGATCCATTCGAATGACTCAGAAGCATTTAATGCCCAACGGCTATATTATGTCAGTCATTCGAATGAGCCATTCGAATGAATCGAGTACTGAAGTCAGAAACGGCTAGTTCTATTTACTGACTTAAGGTGCATTAAATGCACAACAGCTAGGATCACCTTGAGCTTAATAAATACTCACCAAACTCATCAATTGAAGGTTGAACATTAATTCCATAACATCAAACATTCTCTACTTCATTTATTACAATCATTGAGTCATCTTTTCAAGCTTAAGAGAGATTTTTATACACATACACCTATAGGCCTTCAAATTGTATTATTCACACTTCAAGAGAGTTTCTAATCAAACACAAATCATATTCTTGTAAAGAGGGTGAGGTATCCCTCTCAAGTGATTAGGGTGTGATCCCTAAGGGAAATTGTTTGAGGCTCAAGTAGAGTGCTCATCTTGTAAAGGTTGTCAAGCACCTAAGATTCAACCTTGAAGAATAGTGGAATGAACAAAGGTAACTCGAATGAAGTATTTGAATGACTAGGGTTTGATACATTCGGTGATCCCAGTACAGCCAAGTCATTGGAATGACTGACCCAGATCCATTCGAATGACTCAGAAGCATTTAATGCCCAACGGCTATATTACGTCAGTCATTCGAATGAGCCATTCGAATGAATCGAGTACTGAAGTCAGAAACGGCTAGTTCTGTTTGCTGACTTAAGGTGCATTAAATGCACAACGGCTAGGATCACCTTGAGCTTAATAAATACTCACCAAACTCATCAATTGAAGGTTGAACATTAATTCCATAACATCAAACATTCTCTACTTCATTTATTACAATCATTGAGTCATCTTTTCAAGCTTAAGAGAGAGTTTTATACACATACACCTATAGGCCTTCAAATTGTATTATTCACTCTTCAAGAGAGTTTCTAATCAAACACAAATCATATTCTTGTAAAGAGGGTGAGGTATCCCTCTCAAGTGATTAGGGTGTGATCCCTAAGGGAAATTGTTTGAGGCTCAAGTAGAGTGCTCATCTTGTAAAGGTTGTCAAGCACCTAAGATTCAACCTTGAAGAATAGTGGAAAAATCTTGAGCGGATTGCTTGGGGACTAGAGGTAGATCACAAGGGTTGTTGAACCAGGATAAATTGAGTTTGCATCTTCTTTATCCCTTAACTCCTTAATTTGCTTATGCTCAAGATTGCTTCTATCTTTGCTCATTGATAATTTGCATTAATACTTGGTGGTTTATTGACAACAAAGCAAAGATTTTAAAAATAACCTACATACCCAATTCACCCCCCCTCTTGTGTATTTGAAGCCACTTGGTAACATAACACACATTATTATTAAGTGTCATATTTACGCAATTTCACCTAGTAAAATGACACCTGTCTACTTAGGTTTCAAAGAATTATCTGACTAAATTCCCCACTTTTGTAGGTTTTATAAATATATTCTAAAGATGGATACAAGCATATCAAAAGGGCCCAAAGCAAAGAAAACTCCCACAAAGAATGAAGCAAAGAGCAAAAGGGGCAGAAGGACCAAACAGAAAAATTCATAGGAGAAACCGCTCAGCGGTAACAACTGGCCGCTCAGCGAATGACAATACTAGACCGCTCAGCATGTCCCCAAGGCCGCTCAGCGAGCCTTGCTTCAGAGCGAAGAAATCTAGCCGCAAAGCTAGACTTGCAGCCGCCCCTGCCACCCTGCTCTGACACCGCTTAGCGCACCGAAGGGCCGCTCAGCGGCAGAGCCGCAACGCAAAGGATAAAACTTGGCGGCAAAGGAAATTGCGCCGCTCAGCGGTTCCCTGAGGCCACTGAGTGGACTGAACAGATTTGGCCTATAAATAGAGGCTCAAAGCTCTCATTCTTTCATCACTTCTTCCACAACTTTTACACACATTTCTGATAGTGTAGAGTACGAAATTTAGGCTTAGTTAGCAACAAAGAGGAGGCCAGTGAAGGAGCCAAGAGTGATCAAGGAAGCATGGCGTTCGTTGTCATGACAGCGTGAGAACGTGTCATGGTAAGCGTCCATCACATTGCCTTTGAGATTCTCTCTTGTAAGATGGATTTCTAATCCTCTTGTTGTTGGGATTTTGATGACTATTGTAGCATGATTGTATCCATGTACTTTTGCATTAACGAATCTATTACTTTCTATGATTTGCATGAATTGATTTTACACTTAATGCTTGTTTTAGCTTAGCTACCTAAAACCTGATTTCAAATTGCATGGTTGCGCATGAGAACGGCATCATAAAATTGGAACTAAATCAATTCATCTGATAAACCTAATTGCTAGAGATAGAGTTAGGGTTATTAGTCGCTTTAACACCTAAAATAACGTTAGTTTACTTTGTTAAGTTTGTGCAAGAAATTGACAGCATAATAAAGGAAACCTAATGATCTTATCATGCTCGAGAGAGAGGAACAANAGTTAGGGTTATTAGTCACTTTAACACCTAAAATAACGTTAGTTTACTTTGTTAAGTTTGTGCAAGAAATTGACAGCATAATAAAGGAAACCTAATGATCTTATCATGCTCGAGAGAGAGGAACAAGTTAAGAACTGGTGGCAAGAAATCAAAGAAATGATAATTCTGGTGTATTGAGTAAATGGATGCATGAACTATAATAGGATTCAATTCCCAACAAGCTTCCAGATCTACCTCTGATTTGTTGTCTATTTATCTTTTATGATTTTTATTATCAATCAACCAATCCTTCACTTTATTGCTTAATTAATAAACTCAAGAGCGGTATTTACCAACTCCCTGTGGATACGACTATACCCGACTACACTGCAATTGGATCCCTTGAGGATCTGAAAACTGTAAAGAAGGATATATTAAACGACGAAAGTGTTAAAAAACTTTCAACAATTATCACCTCATATCATTTATATATTGACTCAATCATCAAAGTAGGTTGATTGTCAAAGTAGATTTGTAAGAACCCTGTCATATTAAAGCATTGGTCGAATTATCGTATAACACCATCGTAAAAGTTATTGTGACTTGTATAAGATAAGAATTGTAACTTATAAGTTATTTCATGCTTAATCGAATGAACAATAACAAACGTAGTCATAAACAACAAGAGACAATAAGTAATTCACTCTTGATAAAAACATCTAAATACAGTTGGATCTCATTTAGTTATAAACGAGTTAGCTTTTTGTAGTGTGGTTTATTATGCATTTCCAATGATGATGTTTTGAACTTATCTATACTTAAGAATTTTTCATGATAATGTATTATATATATACTTCCAATTTAGTTGGCTCATTTGTGGGCAATATTAACAATACTTATATGCCTACACCTCCCTAATGTTTCGACCCATCGAAAAAGAAACATCAAGGTTTAAGGTTGACCAGATCGACTTCAGATTTGATCTCAACACAAGGGCAATCGACCAAAAAATCTGCCAATATTTTCCCTTTCACAGCCTTTGTTGGAACATAATGTAAGTTAAATTTGGTTAAAGCCAACATCCATTTACTAACTCGACCATGAACAATAGGAGCATAAAACATATATTTAATAACATTCGTCTGAGAGATTACATAGATATCACTAATGACTAGATAGTACTTAAACTTATTACAGGAGAAGTACAAAGACAAACACATCTTTTCAATTTAGTTGTACCTAGTCTCTACATCTATAAGTGACCTACTCAAATAGTAGATTATGCATTCTACTCCTTCTTCATCTTCTTAGGCTAACATACTCCCATTGGTCACTTCAGAGACAGAGATATACAGCTATAGCGGTTGACCATGCATATGTGGTGCCATAATAGGTGGATAAATCAAATAGCGCTTGATTTGGTCGAAACTTTCTTAATGCTCTTTAGTCCATGTCAACTTTTCTTCTTTCTTCATCTTCACTAAGGATAAAAATACTCTAGTCTTCCCTAACAAGTTGGATATAAATCTCCTTAGGCAATTGACCTTGCCTAGGAAATCTTGAAGTTGCTGCTTATTCATTGGAGGAGTAGCCTCCATAATAGCTTTGGTCTTATTCTTGTCGACCTCGATGCCCTTTTTCTGAACTAGGAAATCGAGAAAATATCCTGTAGTGCACCAAAAGCACATTTTAGGGGATTCATTTTTAATTGATGTTTTTGCATTTGGCCAAATACTTTTTAGAGTTGATCCAAATGTTGCTCTTCAGTATTAGATTCAACAACCACATCATCAATATATACTTCCATGAACTTCCCTAAATATTCATGAAAGATAGTGTTCATGGCTCTTTGATAAGTTGCCCCAACATTTTTTAGTCCAAAAGGCATCATCATCCATTCATAGGTCTCTAGCGCCCCAAGACAATGGGATGTTGTTTTATGGACGTCTTCCTTGGAAATAATATTTTATTATACCCAGAGCTCAAAATGTTATGCCATGTCGCAAAGTCGATGAGCATGTCGGTAATTGGCATAGGGTATTCATCTTTTGGGGTCGCCCCATTTAAATTTCTAAAGTCGATCCAAATACATAAGTTTCCATTATTTTTCATAGCAGGTACGATGTTAGAAACCCATTCTATGTATTTGGCCGTTCTTATAAATTTGGCCTTCTGGAGCCTTTGGGTTTCTTCCTTAATCTTGTGGAATCTTGTAAAAATCTCCTAAGCGCTTACTTTACAAGCCTTACGTTCTTCTTTGTTGTATATCTTAATATTCCCAAGCGAAGCAATCTTTGTTTCTCCTGAGAAGCGACCATCTTATCCCTGAAATGGTTAGGTAATTGTTGAAAGCTTTTTTGCATATGACGCAGTTCCCCGGCAGCGACGCCAATTTTGTTGAAAGCTTTTTTACACTCTCTTCGTTTAATAATATATCCTTCTTTATAGCTTTCAGATCCTCAAGGGATCCAATTGCAGTATAGTCGGGTATAGTCGTATCCACAGGGAGTTGCAAAAATACCGTTCTTGAGCTTGTTAATTAAACAATAAGGTGAAAGATTGGTAGATTGGTTGATAGTTAAATAAATAAGTAAAGAACATAAAAGATAAATAGGCAACAAATCAGAGGTAGATCCGGAAGCTTGTTGGGAATTGAATCCTATTATAGTTTCATGCATCCATTTACTTAGTACAATAGAATTATCATTTCATTGATTGCCCACCACCAGTTCTTAACTTGTTCATCGCTTTTGCGCATGAAAAGATCATCAGGTTTCCTTTATTATGTTGTCATTTTTGCGCACAAACTTAACAAAGTACACCAGTGTTATTCCAGATGTTAAAACAGCTAATCCTTCATTCCAGTTATGGCAACTAAGAATTAGATGAATTGATCTAGTTCCAACTTATGATGCCGTTGTAATGGCGCAATCAAGTAGTTTAGAATCATGCTTTAGGTAGCTAAGCTAAAACAAGCATTAAACGCAAAATCATTCAAGCAAATCATTGAAACTGATAAATTCATATACAAAAGTTACAGGGATACAATCATACTACAATATTCATCAAAATCCTAACAAAAAAAGGATTAGAAATCCATCTTACAAGATAATCTCAGAGGCAAGGTGATGGATGCTTACCATGACACGTTCTCACGCTGTCATGACAACGACCATCGTGCTTCCTTGATCACTCCTGGCTCCTTCACTGGCCTCCTCTTTGTTGCTAAACTAAACTAAGCTTTGGAGTACAAATGAAAATGTAAAAGAATGAAGTTTTGATGGGGGAAGGGATGGTTGGAATGAATGCCTCGGCCTTCCTATTTATAGGTAAAATTCGAGCACCTCACTGAGCGGTAATGTACCTCTGCTGAGCGATGCACTGATGACACTGCTGAGCGGATAGGTACTATCGCTGAGCGGTTTAGTCAAAGTGGCTCCTATTGGTTGCTTTTCTGATAGATTCCTCGCGGCGATAACTGGCGGCGGTGGTGACAGCTGGCGTAATAAATGCGTCGGCGGCAAGTGGGCACGGTGAGCATAATCGCTTAGCGATTTAGGTGGAATCGCTGAGCGAGTCAGCTCTTATCGCTGAGCGCCAGTGTCTTTCCGCTGAGAGGTATTTCTTAGCCGTCAAGGCTTATCCTCTGAACTACGGTGTTGCTATGACGTCATTTGTCAAGTCCGCTGAGCGGTTAGGGTTTACCGTTGAGTGGTGCCTCTCTGATGGCCGCTCCTTTGGTCATCTGTGGCGGCTGCAGGCTTTTTGCAGGGGCGGCGCCAGGCTGTGGCGGCTGCAAATGGCGTCTGATTATGTCTTTTTCCTTCTTTTGCCTCTTTTGCCCTTTGCTCCATTCTTCTGGGATTATTCTTTAATTAATATGCTTGCATCCATCTTTAGAAATATATTATAAATCCTACAACAGTGGGGAATTTAGTCAGATAATTCCTTAAAACATAAGCAGATATGTGTCATTTCATCAGGTGAAATTGTGTAAATTTGGCACTTATCAGTAATAAACTACTAACATAAGTTGGTTGACTATCGTCTACCACTCCCATATTGATTTCCTACAATGGGTCTTGTACTTCTACTTTTTTATTTATGTCTACTACAGGTCTTTCAAAACCTAAATTGTTCAAATCGTAAATACAATCTAAATTATCCAAAATACGTAAACTAATATCAGCCACATGTTCCAATAATTGGGTGAAAAAGCTTGACAAATCCATTAAATAAATTTAAGGGTTGACATTTCCTCGACCTTGGGCTTTAGATAAGGACCACTTGGGCCTATGTAACATCCTTCTTAGTGCTAAGCATTGAACATGTTAGGATCAACCACTAAGGGCTTGACTTCATCTGCTCCAATCTCCGCTAAACGACCATCTTGATTCCACATGATCATCTTTTGGTGTAGTGTGGAGGGGATGACACCTACTGCGTGTATCCAATCTCATCCTAGTAGAAGGTTGTACCTCACCTTTGCAGGTACGACCACAAGGGTGGTTGCCAAGTCCACGTTGCCTACTCGAACCTTGAGGAGGACCATTCTTGTTGCCACTGTGGCCTTTCCCTTAAAATCAATAACAACTATGTTAGTGTTAACCAAATCATTTTACCTTTACCAAGTTTTTCCAAAATGCTCTCCAGGAGTAGGTTGACCGATGCGCCTCCGTCAACCAAGACTTTATTCACCATTTTTCCTTTCGCCATAGCCTTAATGTCAAGAAAGTGCATGTTGGCCTTTGTTACATTGTATGGTCTCTCAAAAAGGACGTGGTTGGAGTACTCATCATTCATAAATAAACATTCCCTCCCAAGGAAGGCATCGAAACAATCCTCAGGGAAGTAGTCTAGAGATTGCAATTCTCCAAATTCAGTAGGCAGAAAGGAGACGACTCCAATGAAATTGTCTCCATAGGCTCCCTCGATTTCGTCCATGAAATCGGTATCGGGGTTGCCTACCATTAGAGTTTTTTCCTCAGAGCTGGTCAATAAAACTTGGCGTTGCTTTATTATTCTCTCCTAGTTGTTGGTCGATGACTGATTTGTAGGGATTTCCTTCATTTCTTTTTTCCTAGCATTCTTCAATTGAACCCTTTCGTGCCTATTGGTATAAATTTGGGGGGAGGGGGGAGAAAGGTCCAAACGTGAACTTTGAACTTCTGTTTGATGACATACCTAAAAATTTGGTGCTACCTCCTACTTCGTCCAGATTCCTTTGTATAACTTTCTCGACCATAGTTAGAAGTGGCGTCTTCACTCTCTTGGGTGCCTCAAAAACTTGTTTCACCTTTGTGGGAGCCTCTGTCTCAGGTCACTTCCACACATTTGATATTCGCCCTCTGAACCTCCCTTGGTTCAGATTCTTGTTTCACTTATTCCATCAACCCCTTCTTGAGTACAGAGTTGAGGCTCTTGAGTTTTGTACCCAAGTGTTATTAACTACTCGAGTGGAGGTACCCTAATTCTTGATGTCGTCCTTTCTAGAATTCCATTGACCACTATCACATTTTTCATCTTTTGTGTGGTGGGATTGAACTATTGGTACTTTATAGGGTAACAAGCATGTTCAGTAATAGTGAGATTCTTCAGTTACTCCTCAGTAGTGACCCTTGTAAAAATGGAACTGCACTTAGGACAGAGCTCTATGTCAATGTCTTCCTCTTTCTATCTAAGCAAGAAATCCACCAGTCCCTCTCCTGCTTGAGGATAGATAGTTTTTCTCCTCTTCAAATTGGCTAAGCTTTCAATCCTCCTCATAGTCCTTATCTTTCACTTCTTATTCACCTATCCTGATAACTTTTACAGGCATCGTTGCTACTTATAGAAATGCAGAGTTCATCTTGAATGGGTCGACATCAACCACCATTTTGGTTTTCTCGCCGAATTTCAGTTTTCTTTGTCAATTCCCATTTGTATAAGATCCCTAAAATGAACACAATTATTAGTCCAATGGGTGTATGACAAATGATGCTTACAAAATCAGTGATCTTTTAATTCTTCTGCAGCAGGAACTTTTACCCCCTTTGGGAGGACTATTAGGCTGTCTTTAAATAAAATGACAAAGATTTGGTCGGCCTTTGTAATATCAAATGAATAAATCTTATTAGGCTGTCTTTATTATTGTATTGCATATTTGAGAATTGCAATATTATACATTTGTTGATAATTGTTTATAAGTTTCTCTATTGATCTTATTGTTCAATCAACATACATAATTGAGCAAGCATATAATTATATCCCTAATTGAGATATCCTGCTACATAATAACTTTGATTGGATGAAAATGCAATATTTGTCAAAATTGGAATAATTTCTTAAATACCTAATTCACACCCCTTAGGTATTGGTTTCCAAGTCTAACAATGTTGATATCTACAGAAGAAGACATTTGTGATACTACAGTACCACTACGCAAACGCATAAAACAAGGATAAACACAAGCTTTCCAAACCAGATTCTCACAGATAACGTCCCACCGGGCGTCCCAATTTGTTTTATGAGAATCTTGGTCTATAATCACTTATGGACCGTTCACCACAAAATCAAATACATATTTAAAAGATTTGGGTATCACTATGTAATTCCCATGTATTGGGGATTCTTTTAGTGAGAACGTGAGTTTAGAGAGGGAAATTATGAATGAAATATTGAATAAAATTGAAAGTAGTACAATAACCAGAAACAAATTGATGAATAGCAAGAACATAAAGGAAATACAAGATGGAAACTAATTGTATAGAAATTGAAAGACAGAAAAGCAAGTAAAAGGGAATTACTTGATTCTTCTCCTAAACTTGAAAAGTCCTGAGATGTGTGTGAGTGTGTGAGAATTCACAAGTGTTTTCTTCCCATTTGATTCATTTATGGGCATCTGATTTATAGGCTTCAGATCCCTCGTGCAAGCTTACCACGTGTCCTACAAACGGTTGGTGCTTGCATCCCACATCTCCACTTCATCTCACTTAGCGAGAATTCAGCGAACCATCTCTCAAAAATGTGTGCACGTTCTCTAATAACCGCTGCCCATTATACGTACATGTTGTCCCAAATAACTTCTCTTGCGAATTTGATTTCAAAAGAGGCACCAACAATTGTCTTTTTCTCTGTACCTCTTTATAGGACGATGTAAAGTGATCATAGCTATTATAAAAGTATCAAAGTCTCACATATGCTCGCCACTTTATATTGACAAGTATTCGATCCTTTTACCAGTCGACCACTTAATAAAAAGGTCTCACATAGGGTCACCATCTTCAATTGACAAGTATTAGACCTTTTTACAAATCAATCACTTAATATCTTTAAGCTAATATTCTTCTATAATTCATACCTTTAATATCACCTTGACCATTATTCATTCGTTTGATCGATTAACATCTTTTTGAGTTGGTTTTCATTAAGATGGGATCACTCAATTCGACCTTATCCTATACGACCCTTTCATCTTCGTTGTTCTCTAATATTTTACCCAACAACCCTTATCTTAAACCATCATATTCTTTTGCTGATTATTTTGCTATAACACAACCCATTAAAAAAGTGAGCAAAAGAGTACAAGAGTTAATAAAGAGAAAGAAAAAAAGACAAGAAAACAAGTACAAGTACGTAACAAAGATAATAACCACCACATCAACAAAAAGCACCCCTAAGCAATGAGTCAAACAAACCCTCACCTCAACCCCATCGGCAATGCCATCAAAGCGGGGAAAAAAGCAAGAAAGGATGAACTCGCAACATTGAGGCATGATAAAGTAGTTAGCAAGATGAAAAAGGCACCGATGGCTCGAGATGAGAAAGGATCCGGTTTTACTTAGGTTTCATATGCGGATATTGGGCTAGGTTTCATATGCGGATTTTGGGCTCATGCCATATATTTTCGTGTGTATAAATATATGTGTGTGTGAAGATCTGCCCCAATAGGAATTCTATTCAGTCATTGGCTACATACATAGAAGCCCCAAAATATATAAACTAACACAAAGGAAATTTGGCCCAAAGACAAGGATGGCAATGAAAGCGACATATAGTGCGGGTTTGGTTGGAAGTTGAGCGAAACGTTGAATCTGTGCCGGCCTTGCCTTTGGCATGGACTCGTTTATATTCCTTTGGCTCCTTTTTAGGCTTTAAACTTCACCCTATAGCTATCTCACTCACAACCTTCCAACTCAATTCTGCACTCATATTTTGATTCTCTTTCTTTGTTAAGAATGGATCATCTCATGTGAATTTTTCATATTAGGCCACACTTTTTCAATTAATTATGAGAAATCACACATAAGAAAGTCGTGTGAGAAATTCACATGAGAAGATTCATTCCTTTTTTTACTTGTTACACCAAACTTGTTACCTTGTGTTTAATGTTTTTCAAACTATATTCAACATTTTAATTCTGGGTGGTGCCAAAAAAGGATACAAAAATCAATAATTAGGTCAGCTGTATCATGAGCAGTACAAATGCATATTACACAATTGAATTCGTGAATATAATAGAAAGTTGTCTTAACAGTGATCGTTGTCACTTTGGTACTGTTTCAAAATTGTTGAGACACATGTCTATTTTCATGCCAAATATATCTGCATGTTTTGATAAGCAAGGAGAGTTCCGTAAGTTATAACTATTGAAAATGCAAGAAAAACAAAAAGAACAGATTGATTATCCCTTTCGGTACAAAATAAATTATCCTTTTTAAATTTCAATATTAACGTTGTTAAAATTGAGATTTTATGTAAGATCGGGTGAGCAAAATAAAAACATAAAACGTAAAATCGTAATACATTTTAAATCATATGATTATTCAATCTAAATAAAAATATTAGGATCAGACGACCTCTTCAAACTCGTAAAATCATAAAATTTTATCATTTTAATCGAAATTTTACCAATATTGGATGTGACTACTAGCCAAACAATGCGATAGATTTTAAGTAATGACTTGGGCACTCTTATTTAGAGAAGAGCGCGACTATATGCACATGAATTTTTTTTGCCACCATTTAGCCACCATATGGTATACACCGCATCTTTGAATGCACAAATTTTTGTACACACATGCACAAACATTTTTCACATATGAAATCAAATCAGATCAAATTTGCGATGCATTAAATACCGAAAAGTAACTATTGCATTATATCTCATATTTCTCACTCACACTCTAAGGGCATGGAGTCCCTATCTACCATGTACAAACATTTTAAAGTACATGCGCAAACTTTTGAACCAACGTGTATAAACTTTTCAACAAGCATAAACAAATAATAAAACAAATATGAACGAAAATGACGAATAAGAAAATTTTGGTACTCACGTGCATACTTATGTACAAGAATGCACAAACTTTTTTAGAAACATGCACACACTTTTGAACCAAAAACAAAAAAAATATGATTAAAATGAAAACAAAAACGAGAACGAAGACCAAAAACAAAACTTTGGTGCTCATGTGCACAAATTTTTGAATAATAATTCACAAACTTTTCTATAATATGCAAAAACTTTTTAAAAACTAGAAATGAATATTGTGCCGAACACAAAAATGAAAACTGCGACAAAAAAAAAACATTGACGCACACATACACAAATTTTTGAACAACTATGCATAAACTCTTTTTCACACATGCACAAACTTTTGAATTACCAAAAACAAACAAAAATGACGAAAACAAAAATAAAAAATTCTGAGATCCACAATGTCTTATGAAGAAGAAAAAACAGAAGAAAAAAAATGAAGAAAATTTTAAATGAATAAAAATGAACAAGAAAAACTAGGAAAAAAATGAAAGAAAAAAACGTTTGTGGAGAAAAGGAAAAAAAAATGAATATGACGAGAAGGAGAAGAGGAGGAGCGTGTGTTTGTGAGGGAGAGTGGGCGAGAGAAGATAAAAATTGTGCATTTAATGTAATTGTAGATTGGTGGCATAAAAGTGGTGTATACCAAACATTTTTATTTAGAGAAAGTATTAGTATCTTTTGATAATTAAAGAATGAAATTTAATCACGTATTTCATGGATCTAACATGTAAATATAAATTATCTTTTAAATTATGAGTGTGTTTGTTTGTGCTTCTTTTTATAAGGAGAAGTAGAAGCAGAAGCAAAAAAATCATTTTGCGTTTTGATGAAATTGTAAAAGTGTTTATTTTTATAATTAGAAGTTGTTAAATTTTTTGAATGTAAGAAATTAAAAAAATTATTTTTGTATAAAATTACAATTAAGGACATAAAAATTCACTTATGAAGTGTGTTTGAATAGGAAAAAATTATTTTTGTACACAATAAATTTTATTGCGACAAAATACAAAGTTATTTTATATTATTTTTAATTAAAATTAATTTAATTACATGTATTATTAATAAAAATAAATTTTAATAAAATAAAAAATATCAATATTTAAGCAAGAGAAATTCATTAAATAATAAAAGAAAATAAAGGGAAAGAGAGAGATAGAAAAGTGGATAGACATTTGGAAATTTTATAAAATTTTAGTATGGATCTAGTGATGAGGATGGAGGTGGGTGGGGCACCACCTGAAAATTTTACATATTCAATAGTGTTGGAGACAATCAATTTAAAAAAGTGATTAAAAATATTAATTATTTTACTAATAAAGTATTACACATATAAATTACACGGGTTTACCATGTAAAAAACTTAAATGTTATTATAGGGATTAATATACAAATTCACAATTTTAATATTAAAGATTTTTGGGGTAAAAAAAATATTTTAAACAGTAACATACTAACCGTCTGATCATATTTGAACATATTTGAATGGATGACAAACAAAGAGCAAATTGCTCCGTAAAGATAGTCGGTCCATTATAGCCACAGTCACACTAAATATATATGCAAATAAAGACAAGAATAATTTCTACCTGATAAAAAAAATATTGTTTTATGTAAGTAGTCAAAGAATACATAGTCGCACCAAAATTTCTATACAGGCAAAATAGTTCATTCGTATCTATGCCGCATGCTCCACTAAGTCCCGACAAAGCTGCAAACAGTAGCATCCTTAGGGAAACTAGGGAGCTCCCTCTAGAATGGGAATCCTATGCCTAATTTCTTTCCTAAGGTCAAAGGCAAGTTAATATCAGCGATTGCACCTCCAGCAGATTTTTACTGCTGAAAACACTATTTTCTGAAATAGAATGATCCCATTGGAATCAGGCTCATGCCATGCGTCCATCCCAATGAAGCGTAATTCGATTAAACTCGAGAAGTTCTTATGTATGTAGTTTTGAGTAAATATTTAGAATTGTCACCTAAGATTATTCACGTCGATCAAATTCATCATCAAATTATTAAAAATATTAAACTCGTCTTTAAGGTTTTTAAAAGTTGACTAATGACAACCTTAACCCTGAACTTAATACTTTTCATAACTTAGAGATGTATTTGACTGAGAGATAAATTTAAAGATTCATTCATCATATTTCTCTAGGATTAATATTCTTTAAAGTAAAGAAGAAGAAAAATCTTGTTTCAACACTAATTAACACTTTTTTTACAAAGATAATAATATTTATTTCAATTGAAATGTATAAAAACATCAATCAGTCAAACAGGACCATAGTTCAAGCCCACAATGTCAAAAGGAAGGAATAACAAACTAGCAAAAATGGAGATCTCTCAATGGTTAAAATGTCCAACCACAACTTAAAAACAAACAAGATCAAGATAAGGAGGGATGTGATCTTTCTTGAACCCCTCGAACTTTTCTCAAAACTTGATGTGCTTCAGTTGTTTGTTGGCACCATCGACATGGAATTGGTCACTTCATCGTGTGCTTTGTCATTTGTGGACATCTTCTTCATTCTGACTTCTAAGTAAATCTCCATAGTGCTGCGCTTGGTTCCACATGTAACACCCTAATTTTCCTAATATGCTTAAGTAATATTATGGCGGTGTTATACTAAAAATAAGAAAGGAAATTGAAAATGCACCAGGGCTCACATTGTAAGGGTAGTTACGTAAAAAAAGGATATGAAAACATTTAAAGTCAGAATGAGAGTTATGACAACCCTTTTTAAGGAATCGATACGAGTAATCCTAGGAAGATAACATCCAAATGAGGAAGAAGGGCAACCAAGAAAGAGATGATTGGTGGCCTCCTTCAGTTGCAGGTAAGATAGAAGAAAATAATTAATTCTCCCATGGAGTGACTAATGAAAGAACGGTCCATTTGGAGACTTGGAAATTTCAAGATGAGGAAAGTCAAGATACCTTAAGGATGACAAGTGGTCTAGGTTTTGAATTAGAAATTTAAACACATAGAAGTTATTTGGTTCCAAAAGAGAGGAAGTTAATTAGAGAGAAGTTGCATAGCGGTTCAAAGAAGAAGCACTCAGCAACGTAGAACAAAGGCCATGGAAACTAACTGGACTGAGGACACATGGAAAACATGCGTCAAGGGTGTTATTTCTATAAATAGGAACCATTAGTCTAGCACCATAGCTAGCTATTTATGCTTAAGTCGTAAATAACACTCACTAGTTGTTACCTTTCGGCTTGGTTACTTTTAGACTTACTTTTGAAAATATATTTAGTTGTGAAAATATGGATCAATTTAAAATTTTTCTTACTTTAAAATTCTTGGACATGAAAACGTGAGTCGTACTCATAACACGATGAATCATATTAACTAATCGACTCCTACACTAAGGCTTGCACTAAGAGAACACCTTATAATCCTGCTCATACATACATTCATTTCTGTTACAGACTGGGCCTCGAAGGCCCAATCCGCGGACCTCCCACAATCGGCCCACGAGCGCGATCCAATTAGATGATAACGGCCCAGAACCCGCGGACTGACCTGACGGAGCCAGTGCAACTCGAATCGACTCCAAATCAATCTGTTCCCTGATCCTCGAAGACCAAACAGGAAGGATATCCCCGTAACGGACTCTCCTCAGCGGGTATCGCTCCGCGATCCCCAGAGACAGAATAGAAAGAATATCCGTAGGGTTTAGGAAATCACGGACACCATCCAGGTATATATAAGCAGGGCCAGCCGACCACGTAAACTCTCATACTCTAGACCATTACTTCGGACCAACACCTCAGACCTATACTGACTTAAGTATCGGAGTCCTTGAAGGAACCCGCCCCACCCCATCTGACCGTCGTCCGCGGAGCTCCAGGATCCGAAAAGTACCACTCTGGTACAATTTCCATTAAATTTATACATCAAGTGGTCCCAGAGTTCACATATGTCATGTGTGTGTGTATATACAACCACATCGATTATAGCCACGCATGGGACCTATGGTGTAGCTACCCCCACCGGCATATGCAGAAAAAGAAACATGTACAAAAAGCTTGATACTGTTAAGCTATCTACTTGCTGCGATAACACTACGCCATACGAAAACTCTTAACCTCAACAATGATGCTTCCCACCCTTGGCACTACCAAAATCTGAACTTTCTTCCATGCATACTACCTATGGATGCCCTGTTGGCTCGTCATGGTAACCTGAAACCACAACGGAGTGGGGAATGAGAATTTGTATTCTTAGTGGGTAACCTGTGGGGATGACTTAATTACACTTGTTCATAGTTCTCTAGGTGACATGCTGATACGAATTTTCACCACAAGTATATTGCGTCGTATAAGTAATAAAACTGAGTATAATACACTCAGGTTGTCGATCCCACGAGGACAAATTAATTGCGCAAATTAATCAATAATTATGAGTATTGAAAGAGGATAATGTTCTTGTTGAATTGATATGAGTAACAACCAAAAAATTTAATAATTATAAAGACAATGAAAAATGACTAAATTCAGATGATAAAGGGCATTAGGGAACTTGGATTTGCCTATGCTAATTTGCCTATGCTAATTTTACTAATTTTAATCTCAGTTATTCAAGTCTTGTTCAACTCTGTTAACAATCATAAATCCACTCTTGATCACTAACCTCTCTTAATAGTTAACGATTTTCTTTCAACCTAATCGATCACCTAATATCTTAGTATGAACAAGCTAGGATAAAGCATTAGAATTCTATGATTTCTCTAACATGAATGCACAAACCGCACAAATTATCTCTAATTTTAGCTAGCTTGTGGTTAATTCTTCACTTGCACTCTTGCACTCCTTTTCTCAAATTCCATACAAGACTAACGTTTATATGATTGATGATCAGGCAACCAAAGCATTAAGCATAGAATAATTAACTAAAAGATAAACAAACAATTACTGAATAACCTCGAATCAAAATTAGAAATTAACATAAGTTACATCAAGTGAGTTAGTTCATCCTTGAATTAGAAAACAACATAAGGTGATAAAGAAAGAGAGAAGAAGAACAATACATCAGAATGGAGACCAATGAATGATGACGCTCCTTGATCCCCTTCGTAACTCTTAAATTCTCCCCCAAATCTCTATTCTTAGTGATTTCTAGCTCCGGATAATGATTTTTCTCTATTCTTCTCATCCCATTTTATAGTATTAGCCCCAAGTCAAAAAGCGTGTTGATTCCGCATCAGATTCCACATCGAGCTTGGACAATTATGATCATAGCGCTTGAGCGCTACATTAAAAAACGTGTTGATACGCATTTTGATTCCGCATATAATTCCACGCATGAGCTCGAAACATTATCGTCCTAGTGCTCGAGCATTGACCTCTACTGGAATTCTAGCAACCGAGCGCCAAATGCAGTGCTCAATTTCCAACCTCTCTGAGTAAACTTTTGAACACTGGAATCTCAGCAACTGAGCTCTCCATACTTATCCCAAGGATCTTGGGACCTAAAAAACCATGAACAAGCCTACAATGGATGCCTAAAATGCATGATTTTTGCTAAGCCTAAAGGGAATCCAATTTATTCAAGAATCCACTAAATATGATGCCAAAATGCCTAGAAAATGCATGAGTTAGTCTAAAAGAGATATAAAGGACAACTAAAGATAACTCTCATGGGAGAGTTATCACATGCACAAAGTAAAAGTCTTTCTTCTTCATTAATTATTAAACTAGTCCCAAACGACTTTACCTATTTTTACTAAGTGAAGGGGGGAAAGGACAACTCAAAATAGCTAAGACATAAGCACGTAAACTTAACTGATTGTAGGTTATCTGTAATAGGGGTAACATCAACTCATGGATGCGAATGATGTTCCCTGAATGATGGAAGGCTAAACCACTCATAGTTGCAGAGGTCGCCTATAATCAAATTAGAAGTATCATAAACTCATAGCTACGGATGATGCTTCCCCGACTGATTGACTGACGGTTAACTGGAATAGGGGTAACATCAACTCATAGTTGTAGATGATCTTCCTTGACTGACAAAAGGCTAAACCACTCATAACTACAGAGGTTGCCTTATAATATGAAAATGGAGGTAGCATCAACTCATAGCTACAGATGATGCTTCCCCGACTGACTAACTGAGGGTTAATTGGAATAAGGGTAGCATCAACTCATAGTTGTGGATGATGTTCCCTGACTTACGGAAGGCTAAACCACTCATAGCTGCAGAGGTCACCTTATAATACAAAAATGGAGGTAGCATCAACTCATAGCTGCAGATGATGCTTCCTTGACTGACTTGTCTATTATCTTAGCTAAAGGTGAACTGGGATAGAGGTAACATCAACTCATAGTTGCAGATGATGTTCCTTGCCTGACTGATCTTTTATCTTAACTAAGGGTGAAATAGGATAGAGGTAACATAAACTCATAGCTACGAGTGATGTTCCTCAACTGACTAATTATTTATCTTAACCAAGGGTTAACCCGACTTGGCTTGGCCAATAACCCCCTAAGAGTCTTATGCAATTATCTTGGCTTAATCTTTCTTTTTAGCCTTAGGTGACTTATCTTGACTTGTGCATTAAAACTTAATATAAAATCATATATTGTACGGAAACATAACAGGCATCTATTTATCATAAACAAATATGTACAGTCTAATAGGAAACCGATATCATTCAAAAACAAGTATGTAAGAACAATCATAAATCTAACCTCAACAATATATACCCATATATACAGGCACACATAAAAGAAATTAAGAGTATTATTGAGTCGTCCAACCCATGACCAGAGACTAAGAACTGTAGGCTATCGTTTGGTTCTAGTGCACTAATTCTTCTCGGTCGCCTGCCCTCGTGATGTAGCTCGTACCAGTCTCATCTCATAGGTTCGTGTCATCCTTCTGTCTCTTAGCAGTACGAGACTCCATCACGAGGCAGCGATCCTGTTATCTTTACCCCAGAAATCTCAATTTTTACAAAATTCTCGATTACCGCCTAAGGTCCCAAAATTCCCATTTTGTCCTTTTTACCCAAAAAAACTCCAATTCTCTCTCAAATTTAATTTATAAAACCAAAAAAGGCTTGGGACTCTACCCCAAGGTTTTTATAGTCGTAGATCTATTTTTCATATCAATTTTACCAGATTTGGTCCCCAATTTTTAGAATTTCCGATTTGCCCCTATTTACCCAAAAATATCATTTTAACTCAATTTACTTGAAAATGCATAGGGGATTCCAAAATTTCTGAAACTTAACACCCCCACCCAATTTTTTGCATAGATTTAAAAAATAGGGTTAATTTTTCAAGACAAAACCTCCTTCATATTGTAATGGCTTGTGATGAAGAGCTCGTCGCAAGGGCCTAGGCTGTTCTCAGAGACGCGTTGCAACGCGTCTAGCGCGCTCTAGCGTGTCGACAGCAGCGAGTCACTGCAGTGCCCCTAACACGCTCCAGCGTGCCGCTGGTGATCAAAAACCCTAACTTGCGCCCCCTGGGCCTGAAGAGGGCCCAACCTCCCGTTTGGCCACCTCTCCGCCTATATATAGAGCTCTTCTCTCCCCCTTTCAACTCACTCAGAGTTTCAACTCCTCTACTCTCTACAACGGAGTTCTCGCTCAGTTTCATCTCTCTTTTTATGAAGATGCAACATCTTCACCTACAGTAAGTAGCTAGTTCTTTTAAGGATGGCCTCGACGCTTAGGGTAGTAGGCCTCGACGCTGCTACAAAAAGAAAAATTGATTAGGGGCTTGTGTGCAATTTTGCAAGATTTGTTAGTGGATAAGGCGGTGGCAATATGATAATTATTTGATGCTGATTTTTTGAGGAAAAAATGGGGTACCATTGAATGGTCCCAAAGAGATGGGGAACCATGGTAGCCACCATCGAAAAAGTGTGGTTAGAATTCTTCAGATTACTCCGCATGCTTGGTCAATGGAAAATCTTAGAAAATTTGTTAAATTGCGAGGGTACTGTGGTATATGGGGAAACATGAAAAGTTTTGGAGGCTTAATTATTATTTTGACATGTCAAAATTATAATTAAGTCCTCAAGATCTTTCCTTTTTTTCTCCTCTTAAATAAAACTTAGAAACACACCCTAATCATTATACAAGAATATATGTGTCTTTCGAAAGAGCTTCAATAAAAACTTTTTTAGGCAATATTTTTATGAATTGTCGAGCATATGTTTTTGGTTATTGTTTCTCATGATACATGTTTAAGAGAACAATAAACATGGCTAGCTACAAAAAGTTATTGAACCCTTCGTCAAAGTATCGACATCTCTTTTCATGCAGGTGGTAAGTGAGAAATTACACAAGTGAATTCAACTTTACATGTTAATCTAACTCTTTTAAGGGAATAAATTTATGGATCCTCACACTTACAATACTCTCCATTTAGTTCATTACTAATCAATGAGACCGGAGTTACATTCTCGAGTATCTTGGAGTAGACCTCGGGGACTGTGCTTGAGTAACAAATCTCATTTTTGCCTCATAGATATCCCTTTTAGATTATTTTTTTCTTTCAAATCTTTTCTTTTTTTATTTCTTTCAAATCTCCCAAATATTTATTACATATCTTAGTGGTAAGGGTTAATTAAGTTTTTCATCCCTGTAATTTGGGAAAGTTTGGTTTTGGTCCCTCTATAGAGATTTTAGTCCCTGTAAAATTTGACAATTTGATTTTAGTCCCTGCTAACGCCTGGGACCTGACGGTGCTGACGTGGCATGCCACGTGGCGGTCACCCACCCATCAACCCATAACCCGATTCACTTAGACCCGACCCAGTTCTTTTAAAAAAAAAAAAAAACTCATTCAAATCCCTAACTTCCCAAATCCACAGGTCAAGAACCTCATGTCCCCGCAGCCATCGCAGACAGCCCCCACCTTCTTCTGGGGCAAGCCTTGGAGCAGTTTCCCCAACAGCCCCTCCTCCACCACCTTCACCATCTCCTCTGCCCCGCCGATGTAGAAGCCCTTCACGAACACCCTCGGGGGCACCACCGCCTCCCTCTCCTTCCCCTTTAGCAACTCCCTCAGCTCCTCCTTGAAGTCGCTGTCCATGGACAAGTCGCGCTCGCAGATCAGCACCGCGAAGGCCTCGAACGCCTCTCAGCGTCGTTGTGTAAAGCACCGCCCTGTTCTCCCCGTTGGGAGGGCATATCCTCTCGAACCGGTCCAGCGACGGTTTGGTCGGAGTGGGCGGTTTCTTGAACTGGTTCATGAGAGCGAATCGGTTGGGGTTGGAACTCTCTTTGTCGTCTTTAGTGTGGGGAGAGAAGCGGAAGCTGTCGGGGTCGAGGCCAGCCATGAGTTCCCAGGAGTTGATGACCTCTGGAGGTTCGGAGCGGAGTGGGGCGGGGAAGATGGAGCCCAGGGTGAAGCAAGGGGGAGTGGTGGTGGTGGTGGTGGTGGTGGTGGATGCGGGGGAAGGGGAAGGGGAGAAGTGGTGGTGGGGTGGGTCAGGGGTGGATTTGGAAAGTTAGGGATTTGAATTTTTTTTTTTAAAGAACCGGGTCGAGTCTAAGTGAACCGGGTTATGGGTTGATGGGTGGGTGAACCGGGTCATGCCACGTGGCAGGTCCACGTGGCACGCCACGTCCGCGGGGCTAACGGCCACGTCAGCACCGTCAGGTCCCAGGCGTTAGCAGGGACTAAAATGAAATTGTCAAATTTTACAAGGACTAAAATCTCCATAGAGGGACCAAAACCAAACTTTCCCAAATTATAGGGATGAAAAACTTAATTAACCCTAGTGGTAATCACATTTAAAGGGAGTGACTATTGTCACACCCTTCTTGATTCTTGTTTTTCGATTTTCCTACATTAACCTTAATTAATAATTGTATAACATTTTGTCTTTTGCCACACTCGTACTTCAAATACTTATTTAATAATTTTACTAATTAATACTTTTAATTTAAAAACATTTAAATAATACCAACTACCATATCAAGTTCATATTGTTAAAAACATTAACTAATAAATCAAGTTCATATTAATAAAAAAAAACTTTTGTCAAAAGCATTTAAAGTTATTTAAATTATTAAATATGTTTTAAAATTATTTAAAGAATGTCAATTGAAAATTATTTAAAAATATATAAATAAAAAAATTGTTTGGTTTTAGTTTTATCTTATGTAGAAAAAATAATTGTTTAGAAAATATATATCTAAAATAAAAATATTTTTAAATCAAATCCATATTTCAAAAATATTATTCAATTTTTTTATTAACCGAACGGTATTAAAAATATCGTTAATTATTATTTAAACTCCTAACTAAAGGAAAAAGCATCCCAATCAATGTTAAATTTCTCTGCTCCGCTTGGGGATCACTTTCAGTGTAAGTGACTTTTGCATATAAAGATTTCGTAGGTTTTCTTCTTAGGTGCTTCTATTAGTCACTTCTCAAAATAAATTAAAACATATAATAACAATTAAGTGAGCATTTTGAAAAGAAAAAAATATCTTTATGAAATAAAAAAATGCTTATGTATGATCTTACAAATACATTAGATGATAAAAAATTAATAAAAATTAATAAAATTTTAGTTGATTGTATGTATATCAAAGTCAAAATTTGAAGTTATTCTATTGCAAAATATATTACAAGTTTCATTTAAATTAAACTAAACAGGTACTTGACAAATTATTTAACTTTTACTTTATG
Organism: Nissolia schottii; assembly: GCA_003254905.1. NCBI lineage: Eukaryota > Viridiplantae > Streptophyta > Magnoliopsida > Fabales > Fabaceae > Nissolia > Nissolia schottii. The sequence continues at coordinate 57,210 of QANU01002690.1, forward strand.
AAAATTTTTTAATCAATTTAATATTTTAAGTTAAGAGTTTAAATAACAGTTCAATGATTTTTTTTTATTGTATAGTTGATAAAAAAATATTTTTATAAAAGTACTTTTGAAATATGGATTTGGAATTTGATTTAAAAATAATTTTTTATCTAAATTTAATTTAAAAATTTTGTATTGGTGCACAAGAAACAATAAAACTAACACTATACGATTTTTTTTATTTTATATTTATTTTAAATAATTTTAATTAAAATTCTTTAAATAATTTTAATCACATATTTAATAATTTAAATAACTTAAAATATTTTTGACAAATATTTTATGAATATGAACTTGATTTAGTAGTTTATATTATTTCAAAAAAATTAAATTAAAATAAAAATATTTAGTTTTTTTTATAATATTAGTTAATATAATTATTAAATATATATTTAGAATATGGGTGGGGGGTAATAAACAAAGATTTTCATAACTATTAATTAGGAGCATGTTAAGAAAACCAAAACTGAAAAAATTAAGAAAGGTGTGACAATAATAAATAAGGGCGTGGCAGCGATTCTCACGTTTAAAATACAAATCTTGAAAAAAAAAAAAACTAGTAGTACTTTTCTAAGGTAAAAGAGTTTCCAAATCAGATAGAAATTGACTGCCGAAAGTAAGGAGAATGCACCCAAAAAAGATTCGGGGGAAAAGGGGAAAAAGAAAAAGAAAAAAAAAATGGAAAATAGGTGGCGGCACGAACAAAAGAAGCAACGAAATCGTGGTGCTGCGTGGCGTTATGTGTCTTGCACACTCGAACATCGGCATCAGCAAACGATCGCCGCCTTCTTCCTTTCCTTAGCGATGCAGAGTTGTGTTGGCAATGCACCTCTCTGAGTAAGAAGTGAGAAATTACAAGGGCCTCATTATTGATAGCAACGTTTCATTCAAAAGCTTTGAAAATCAGGAATCACCCAACCCTTCATTGGTTACACATAAGATGGAGACTAGAGACTGGTCTTTTTATTATGCCGATTAATGAAAGCAGCATATGAAAACGATATGCAATATAACCCCTTCGGCCTCACACGTGTTAAAGCTACACATCGACGTGTGTGGCCCAATCCAACGCAACCAAGTTGCAAAGAAGCTTCCCTCCCAAGCAAAGTGTAAGCCGTCAAAAGCAGGCGATTACCCACGCTCTAGCCCGTGAAGATGTTCTCACTTGCTTTTCTTACTCAAAATTTGTTTTCCATACCTTGGTTTTTTCGGCTAAAACTTATGAAGATGTTCTCACTTGCTTTTTTGGATACAGTTCTCTGGCTTACTTTTATTACTCCAAATGTAATCTTTAATTTTTTTTTTCCTTTTCTTGGCTAAATGCAATGACCCATGAAAACATTCTCACTAGCTTTTCTTACTCCAAATTAGTTTTTGAATTTAATTGTAATGCACCGTTAGTTTATAAATATTAGAAAGATCTAATTTATATTTTGATACATCAACAAAATTGGTTGAGATTAGTTCGTACGGGAGAATAATTAATTATTTTGCTAAGTTGTAATTATTGTTACTCCCTTTTATTTATTGTCATTCTCACTTTAAAATTTGTAGGGTTAAATATATTTTTAATTTCTGTAAAATTAAAAATTGTGTTTGGTCCCCCAAAATTTTTTTGTTAAAAATTAGTTCTAAAAAAAATTTGGTAGGTTTTAATCCATGCCGTTAGAAGGAGATGTTAAGTGCTAACGTGGTCATTAAATATGAAACCTGGTACTGTTAAATGTGTCACATGACACATTTAACAGTCACGTCAGCATTTAATGTCTCCTTACGGCAAAGACTAAAACCTACCAAAAAAAAATTTCAGGGCTACTTCCTAAAGAAAGGTTTTTCAAGGACCAAATTTTTATTATAATATTCCCATAATGCCTTTACCTAAAACTGGTTGAGATTTGAGTTGGCAAAATTGACAAGTGATTGATAAATTCCACTATATGTGCTCAACAAACCTAAAAGCATACTCTTGAGTAAGGTTATCAAAATCAAGAGTTTAAGTAAACTCGTGGAGTTTCCGTAAACTCAGATCATAAACTTGTACGAGTTTACCTATTATTAAAAAAATATTAAAAAATTATTTTAAAAACTATTATTCTACAAAAATATATTTAATAAAACTTGGAATTCATAAATGCTGTTAACTCCATAACAAAGCACAAATAAAGATGAAATATGTGAATTCTAAGTTCAATTCGTACATAATACATATGTTTGAACCAGAACATATCCTCCTCCGCATAAACTTAATGACAAACAAAATCTATCAACACAAGAGAGAGGAGGTGTGTTGAGGAACCAACATAGCAAATGTATATAAAGAACAATGTCACTCATTCTTAACAGAAGTAGTCTGCTTCGAGCCGGCAGCAAAGAATTCGGTGATGACTTCGAAGGGCATGCCTTTTGTTTCTGGAACCTTCAAGAACATAAATATCCAGGAGATGGCACACACAACAGCATAAACACCGAAGATACCAGCGAATCCCATAGTATTAAGCATCACAGGAAGCGAGTATGTGACAATGATGTCTCCAATCCAGAACATTAAAGCACAGATAGCAATGCAGAGGCCACGCACCCTGGTGGGAAAGATCTCTGAGCAAAGGATGAAATATATGATGGATTAGCGACGGAGCACGGTGGAGGAGCACAACGGAGCACGATGGCACGACGGAGCACGATTGCAGGCGCGACTGTGAATGGCAACTCTAAAACACTCAAAACAACCTAAATCTAAAAACTCAGAGACGTGTAAAACAACGTCGTTTTTGCAAATAACCGTAATCCTAATAATAAAACTAAAACCCTAACTATAAATCCTAACTATAACCCTAAACACTAAAAACAAACCCTACCCCTAATCTTTAAACCCCTAACCCTAACACTAAAAACTACAAACCCTTATCCTAACCTTGATAGTCAGAACCCTAACCCTAATAATTAAACAAAAACAATAATCGTAAACCTTAATCAAACCCTAACATTACATCCTAAAAACAAACCCTATACCCTAAAAAACCCTAGCCTTTATCTTCAAAACCCTAATACTAAACCTAAACCTACCTATAACCCTATTTTGGCTTGTTTGTTGCTCTAATCTTATATGAATTTTGGCTTAACCCTACAAACCTAACTTTACCCATAACCCTAACTATAACCTTAAACACTAAAAAATAAACCTTATTCCTAATGTTTAAAACTCTAACCCTAATAGTAAACCTAAATCTAACCCTAAGCACTAAAAACTATAAACCCTAACCCTAATAATCAAACTAAAACCATAAATGTAAACCCTAATTAAACCCTAACTCTAAATCAAAAAATAAACTCTAAACCCTAAAAACCCTAACCCTAATATTTAAAACCCTAACATTAAACTTAACCCTAACCTTAAGCACTAAAATACAAACCCTACCCCTAACCTTAATGATCAAAACCCTAACCCTAATAATCAAACAAAAACCCTAATTCTAATAATCATAGCCCTAACCTTAACCCTAATAATCAAATCCTAACCCTAACCACAATCTAAACCCTAACACTAACACTAACATTAACACTAGTAATCAACCTAAAACCATGAATGTAAACCCTAACCCTAAACCTTAAACCCTAAACCATAAATGTAAACCCTAACCCTAAATCATAAAAACAAACACTAACCCTAATCTTTAAAGCCCTAACACTAAACCTAACCTTAAGCACTAAAATTACAAACCCTACCCCTAATCTTAATGATCTAAACCCTAACCCTAATAATCAAACCCTACTTTTGTTTTTCACCACTTTGCCTTGCCTACCATTGTTCAAAAATGAAAAGAACTACACAAATCAAGAGTTGGACAGCTAGCCTTCAGCAATCCAAGAGCGAAACAGAGAATTAGGAATTTTAGAGAGAGAAAATTTTTAGAGAGATACTGGATTTTCAGAAAATGAGAATGGTGGTGGGGTTTGGGGTAGTGGGGGTTAAGTGTATAGTCACCGGGGGCAAATTGGCCAAACCGATTAGCAAATTCCTACTGAATTCGCCTAACTGGTTGGCAAATACTTAACACGTGTGGCGTTTGGGTTGGCGAAGTCATGAAGGATTCGCCAGGAAAGATGGTGAATTAGATAGAAAATCGCTAGGCGGGTTGGTGAATCTAACGTGGCTCGTCACGCCGCCGCAAATGCCACATCAGTCAAAACAGAAGTATTCCTGTAAAATGTTTGGAAACATGGACATTTTGATAAATTGTTTGAGTAAGAAGGGCATTTTAGTAAAATCGTCTCATCCGAATGAGAGTCCCACCCTTGTCATGCTCACTGTTGTTCTCACCATTTAAAACCTTAATTTTTCATCTTCATCTTCAATACAGGGTAACAGAACAATGCAACAATTTTAGTTGTAACAATTTTTGGAATCAAAATTATATTTTTTTAATGTGCAATCTCTATCATTCATTCAATAATTAAGGAGCAATTTACTCTCAAACGTAACCCGGTTACCTACTCCAGAGAAGTCAGCTCCTAACTTGCCATCGATAAGAGAGCACTATTTGATTCGACAGTTTTACGAAACATAACACATCATATACAGCTGCGACTGCTCCTTGGGCAAAGCAAAAGCTGCTTTCATTTTATTTATTTATACTAGTGCTAGAAAAGCATCAATGTCTTCGGTCAGATGTAAGAGACCCTTCTTCAATTTAAGATATAATAAATTGCGTTAACGCTGTTGTAATTTATTTTTACCGCACCACAATTCAAATGATGCCAATAAGTAGTAATACGACTACGATAGGTGTGGATAAGCGTTTAGGTTTCAATTTATTACACCAAAAAAAACAGATATTTAAGTTAGAATTATCAAAACAAAAAGAACAGGGGTTGGCACACAATTATCAACAAGGGTCGAGATGAATAGTAAAAATTCCTTTCATTAATGATCTACAGTAATTAGGATGGACAGGTAGATTGGAATCAGAACTATAACTGACAAGTAATTCCCCAAAACGATTCCATTGTGATTCATTCAACGATTAGAAAAAGGGCTAATCCCCCTCTGATAAATCTGGACCAGCCCTTCCAAATTCCGTCGTTGGCAACTTGGCATCCCAAACTCAATACTTTATTACCCTAACTAAAGCACCACAATAAAAATTAAAAAATAACAGAAAAAAATTGACCCACCCACCGTTTTTGTCTTTCCTGCTGACTTTCGAAGCCCATCAAATAGAACAAAAGCAACTGGATGTCACTGCAATTTCAGATCTGCTGCTTGCATCATGGCTATTTTCCAGAGGCTCCGACACATTTTTTATTTTATTTTTAACCCCCCTACCACTATAGTGGTGAGCAGCACCACCCATCCCCCAACAATAAAAAAATAATAATAAAAATAAAATCATATCTATTGTATTCCCACCTCTTAACCAATGTCCCCAACAAAATAACTTCCTTTTTCTCATTCCAAACAGAAAAACCTATTTCTTCTTCTATAAAACTATTTCCCCTTCTCCTAATCCTTCAAATTTCCTAACCCTTTATCCTACGTCAAACCAAAAAAAAAAAAAGGGACTATTTCGATCAACTGAATCAGTATGTCCACTCCTGTGGCAGCGAGATCTCGTTGTTCACTTCTTCTCGCTGAGGCATGATGTCCCTCTTCTCTTGATAATTGACATAATTGCTCTTAACCCTTGGAACAGCAGCAGCTACTGCACATGCAAAAAAAGTCACAAGATCCGCAGCTCAATACACACAACGATGAATTAAATAAATTGAAGTTAACATTATTGCCACATCTAAAAGAATTAAACATAGAAACACAAACACAAGATTTTGGGGAGCGGCAAATCTATATTCTATAAATTATATTTATTATACCATTTTCTTCCATGTTTGAACCGGCATTGAAACGGTTCAAGTGTTGTTGCGGCTGGCCCTCCACCATGTCATCCACCTTCAGATTTAGGGCATGCGCAACTCTAGCTGGAACCAGCACAGACACAGTGGAACCCACTGCAGACAACCACACAAACATTAACCCCAAGTCCTTCAATTACGTAAAACACTGATTAGCAATAACTACCCAATAAAATAACCCCCCCAATAAAAAAGAGAACTATAATATATATATATATAAAACCTAAATATAGAACAGGGTTTAGCAGAGCATATTATAAGCATTTATTAGCTCCAATCCAACGCTTGGGGGGTAGACCCCCTCCACCATAGTAATGATGTCAACAACCCACCCACCTCTTTTAGATGCAACAAACACTTGGAAGTTGAAAACATGCAAGTACAAGACAAAGAACAGTGTTGACCTGGCCTCTTCCTTGGTGGTAAAGGAGAATCAGTAGGACGGGGCAAGAACACCCCAGTGCCAGCGCATCCAGGCCCGGCGGGCATGAACACGGCCCTCCATCCAGGTCCGTACTGCTGCTGAGGAGGCTGGGGCTGGGGCTGGGGTTTGGGTTTGGGTTGGGGCTGATGCCGAGGCTGGCCCTTGCTCTTATGCTTCCCGGTGGCATGCTGCAGAGAAGGCCATGCAGAAGCAGACAAGCCAAGAGGCCTAACGGCGCTGCTGCTCTTCCCTCTGTTCGGAGCCATTGGGGGGTTTCTTCGCCTCGGCGCGCCACACCACACCGAACCCTTCAGCATCTGAATCTAACCAAAACGACAAATAAAAAAAGGACAAATTAATTAGCCCACCGGATTGATGATTTAATTATTTAGTTGCAGCCCCTAAAAGACGAGAGAACAAAGTGATTGGGCAGATTGCTTACTTGCGCGATCCGCAATTGCTGGTAGGAAAGTGACGGTTGGGTGTAGAACCCAACGTCAGGATTGGTGGCGTTATTGGTGGCGTTGGTGTTGCTGTTGCTGTTGTCAAGGGTAGGAGGAGGGTTGGAGCCGTATCCGTCATGTTGGTTGAGCCGCTGCATCCTCTCCACTTCCCCTGCGGCCGCATGCAGCAGATCCCATGTTGACTTCGCGGCGCAATGGCGGCTAGCGCCGTTGGGGCTCCCCTCGCTCGAACCGTTTCGGCACCCGCACTTGCCCCCGTACGGACAAAGAATCGATTGCGGGGAACCGCCCTGCAAAAAGAAAATAACAAGAAGACAGGAAATTCGTTAGCGAAAACAAAGCAATAATAAAGGCCAGAGAGAGAAGGATAGCTGATTTGTATTGGAGAGTGCACCGTGGATTTCTTCTCAGGGATTTTGGAATCGGAGTCGACGGCGGTGCGGGCCACTCGGCGAGTCAAATCGGCGACTCCTCGGCGAAGGAGGTGGTCGTCCTCGTCGCTCTCGGTCTCGGTCTCGGTCTCGCTGGAGCCGCCGACAGGGGAGCTGAGATTCGAAGCAGGGACGCCGACGGAGGAGCCAGAGAAGCAGCCCTGAAACGACGCGTCGTCGGCATTGCTGAGTTTCAGGGGCTCGTCGCTGGACGCAAACGACGCTGCTTTGTCGTCGTCGACTTCGTCGAGGAACTGCGGCGGCAGCCAAAACTCGCCGTCGTCCAAGTTATCAGCCATAGCAAGCAGCAAGAGGGGAGGGGCAAAAGCGGAAAAAGAAGAGGGAAAAGGAGAGAAAATAGAGAATGCGGGAGGGGGAGAGAGAGAGAGCGAGGGTTTTGGTGGCTTGGGAAGATTTTATTTAATATAAGCTAAAAGCTATGATGACGGGGAAGTCATATGGAGAGTCTCAGGGGTCCCAACAAAGCCGAAAAAGCAGAACATGGAGAGAGAACGTGTGTGAGTGAGCGAGTGTGTGTGCGCGCCGTGGGAGAGAGAAAGAGAGAGACTGCAAAGGTATTTGTAGAGAGAGAGAGAGAGAGAGAGGGCTAAAGAGCGGTGCTGTGATCATTGACGCGCGGTTGGGGGTTTCCGGACGCACGCGCTAGCCATACAATTTTAAGAAAACACTATTTTTTATCGGCTAAGTAATGAGCGGATTTTCTTTTGATATTCTGCTACTTTGAAAATATTTAATTACAAGTGATTGCGTTGTTAAAAATTATATACAACTTTCTCAAAATTGTTTGAAAGATAAGTGCAACTCATTAAGTCTAATTCTTACTAGATTTTGGGATTCATTTTTACTATAACTTTCTAACGGATTTAATTTTTGTGTTTTCATTGGGCATTTGGATTCGAGAGCGAAATTCGAATTTGATATTAAAATTGGATCTATTATTTTTAACTTGTGTGTTTTGTGAAGAATTGAGAATTACAATTGTAAAGATTATTAGGACACGGACGGAATTAAAATCGATAAGGTTTTATATGAAAAACAAAATTGATAAGTATTAGGGCACATTGTACAAGGTTAGATAAGGTTTGATTAACTTCTAATGTATAAAATATGTTTTAGTTTTTTATTTTGTTAAATGAAAATAAGTGATATAAGAAATAATAATATAAATTTAACTTATGATGAAAAATATTATTTTATAAATAAAAAATTTTAATAGTAAAATGTAGTGAATATTGATAATAAATATAATTATTATTAATAAATATTTAAATGATAATATTTATTTAATATATATATATATTTAAATAATTAATAATAAATTATTTTAGAATTTTTTTGTTTATTAAATATTTTTTTATAATTAAATTTATGTGTAGAGTGAGGAAGGAATTATATTAAATAATACAATATCTTATACGAAATTATATCAAGCACTATATAGTATTAGAAATTTGTCATGCCTTATATAATCAAGCCTTATCCCATTAAGCCTTATGTTATTAGCTTTTATCCTATCATGTGTGTCAAACAAGCCCTTAAATGCAATACAAGTTTTAAAATTCACAAAATATTCACTTTGAGTTCTTTTACATGGCCCAAAAAAAGAATTAAAATTAAAGTTTAATTGTTATACATTGATATTTTATAGTTTTAGGGTTAAGGGTTACATTGTCATCCAATCAAATCTTGACATATAAATAAACATAATTTACTCTCTCACCCATGACTTAAAATGTCATGCATATGAAATAATTTGATTGGATAGTAGTTGTTTTATGGGAATTTTGGTCTATAAAGACTTATAAACCGTTCACGATAAATACGAAATAAACTTTTTTAAATAGAGGGATTACAATATAATTTCTCTATTAAGTGTACCCTTTAAGTAAGAATGCGAGTTTGGAAGAAGAAAGAATTTAGTAATTCTAGAAATTGTACAAACACAAGAATAAATTGATGAACAACAACAAAGTACAAGAATTGAATAGAAAAGAACTAATCCTACAAAATTGAAAGATAAAAAACAAGTAAATGAGAATTACTTGGTCTTCTCCTAAACTCGAAATGTCACTAGAGACTTGTATGAATGTGTGAGAATTTGCAAGTGTGTTTTTTTTCTTCAATCTGTCTTCGGCATCCTATTTATAGGCAACATGGTTTACCTGCATGCTTGCCACGTGTCCACTGAGCAGTTGGCATTTGCTTCCACGTCTCCACCCATATTCCTTATAACTGTCATGCATTATATGTTGTCATTGTCACTACCACATGTTCTGAATAACTCCCTTTCTTCAAATTGAATTTCAAAGATAGGTGCCAGCAATTATTTTTTCTTAAATCGTTCCATTGGAAGATACAATAATAGACTTTGTTACCAAGTTTGAAGACCATTCAAGTTTTAAAAATGGTCTTTACTATTGAGTTCACCTGAGCAGCCCTAGTTTTTATGAATCTTACATTATTTGTCCACTTTTTTCGCTAGATTATTGACCATAATTTGTTCCTTATAGGATTGCCTCTAACTACCCTTCATTATCTGGTTGACTTATGGTTTGATATTATAAGGTCCCTGACATCCCTGGATTTTATCAACACCTCTGTATGAATTCTCTAGGTCAAGTGTCACCCTTGGCTTATATTATCAAAGGTCGACTAAAGAACGTCGCGTGATCTAATTCTTTATTGGACGGCTCGCTCTTTTATGTTTATCTTTTGGCATCCCTTGCATTTTACTTTAATACCCTTAATGCAAAACCTTTGTATTTCCTTATAAATTATTTAGGTATAGCAATAGTGTAAAAAACTTTACACTATCAGTACATAGCAATTAAAGTCTTGCAATTATAATTTAGTTATTTTTTATTTATTTAATAGCAATCATATTTGTTGAAAATTCATTCATATCTTTATATTTACAATATACAATATCCAACTTTACTATTTTATAAATAAATGATTTTCACCAAAAAAAATTATAATCAAAACTATTTCTGTAGTATGTAAATAAACCTTTTATTAATAATTTTATCAATTTTAAATTATGAATAAAAATTAAATTTATAAGTGCAATTCATAGTCTAATTCTTTATGATTTCAAACATAAAATTTTAAATTTTAAGAAAATTTTAATTCTTGAAAAATTAGAATTAAATTTAAAATTTTTAATTATAATTTCAATAATTGGAAAATAATGTTTTTGGTTCAGTCTTTTAATTTTTCAATATTATAACAATTTCAGGAGCTTTTGCTAGTCGTTTTGTATTTTATTACGACATGTTTTAAAATTTTTGACTTGTTTTAGAATAAACTTCCAAATTGGTCTTAAATAGTTTTGAATAGATTGACCCTTAAAAAAACCATCATGTCCCTTATTTCTTACCGTCATTTTCACTTGGATTTGACTGCATGAGTTAGTTTTTCGTTAATTGGGTTTAATTGCTATCCATTGATATATATGTAATGATTTATATATATATATATATTATAATTTAATAAAATTATTCTATATGCTTAATTTTTTTAAATAATGAGTATGAGAGTCAATTATTTTTATTTATATAATAAGAGTTAATAGGATGATTTTGTTCTATCAGAGTAAAGCAATTAAATTTATGTTAATTTTTAATAATGTATTTTATGACTTATTTTAATAATGTATTTTATGGTTTTAAACATATTTAATATTTTCTTATAAAAATTGACGAAATATATATACAACATTAGAAATATTTTTTTTTTCTTCTTTGTTGGAGCCAGTTAAACATTAGCTAAATGTGATTTAGGGTGAGTAATAATAATCTATAACATTAAATAAGGGATATCCAAGAATAACTATCACTTGGTATCCAGCTTTCACTTTAACTTTGAAAATAAATTGTAACCTATTACAGTTTCCTTTTTGTATATTTGCAAGCACGAAGTGCTTCGTGCCTTCGCCCCACTACTACTTCTAATAATAATAATTTATACAATTTATTATATCATTTTTATCCTTAATTATATTTACTTTTAAAAATATTTATTGGGTCATAAAGTAAATTTATGCTACCACTACTCTACCATCATTTGGTGATATACCTACTCAATTTTTTAACTTCTATCACTAACTCTTATTCACATCTATTTTCCTTTTTAACCATTTATTCATATTACACTTACCACCGATGAATTCTTTTTCTTTCTCATTTTTATTGAGTTTATTTTATTAGCAAACCTTTTCTTCTTACTTTACACTCTTACAAAAAATCACAATTAATTCAATATTTACTTTCTTGACGATCAAGATATAATAATAATAATAATAATAATACTTTTGGGAAACCTATGTTTTTAAACTACATTTCAATCTATACATTTTGATGAGTGTCACGCATTTTGATGAATGACACTTGACATTTTAAGAAACAAACTAGGAAATAAAATGCCAAATGTCATCTATCAAAGTGTATAAGTTAATAATAAATTTTAAATTTAGGTCTCCCAATCATTTTTTTAATAATAATAATAGGGTTAAATATGTTCTTAATTCCTGTAAAATAAAAAAATTTGTATTTGGTCCCCAAATTTTTTTTTGGTAGATTTTAGTCCCTACTGTTAGAAGAAAGAAACATTAAGTGTAAACGTGATTGTTAAATGTGCCACGTGACACCACACGTGACGTGTCACATCACACATTTAACAGTTACGTCGACACTTAACGTCTTCTTGTAAAAACTAAAACCTACAAAAAAAAATTTAGAGACTAATTCCTAGTGAAAATTTTTTCAGGAAGAAAACACAATTTTTAATTTTATAGAAATTAAAAACATATTTAACTCATAATAATAATAATAATAATAATAATAATAATAATAATAAGGGTTGAATGTGTTTTAAGTTCCTCAAAAGTTTTAAATTTTGTGTTTTACTCCTACAAAATTTTTCATTAAGAAATCATTCATTTAAATTTAGAGGGACAATTTCTTGATAAACTTTTTTTAAAAAAAACAAAAATTTATAATTTTTGAAGAATTAAAAATATATTTAACCCTAACCATAACTACTAATAATAACTATAGTATTAAGAACAACAACATGATTTTAACTATTTTTTCTACTCAAAAGAAAAGATTTGGAAAGTGTAAAAAAGCACTTTAATTCGCTGAGCTGTGTGTGAGGGTGAGCGTGAGTTATGCAGCCAATTATCAAAAGGTAAAGGAGGCAGTGGCACCGGCCACGATGCGAGTGAAAGGCGTTGGAGACAGTGGTTCAAGAGTTGAACTTGAGGCACGACGCATCACCACAGTGGGTCCCAATCAAATTTAGGATATAATTAAATCAACTTTGTTAAGAATATTTATTCCAATGGTAATGATTTATGATAAAATCTCGAATTTAATTCACTTTCAATTTAAAAGTTTAGGTTTTCTAAAATAAATTTGGAGTACTATAGTAATAATGATTAGTACTATATATTTACTTGACAGTTGCGTGTGTGAATTGACAATTATGACTTATGAGTTTATTATGGCATGAATCGATGACGCAAATTGAAACATATTTTTGTTGGCTTAACTTAAAATAACGATGTTTGATTCATTAATTGTAACGATTACAAGATTCTCTAGTTCTTCCAGTGAAAAAACAAAAAAAGATTCTCTAGGAAATAATTGAGTCGTCACAGACATTCACGAAAATAAATTTACCAAGTGAGCAAAATTACCAAGTTGCCAAATTATATTTTTTGTTTAAAAAAATATTATTAGATATTTTTATGTGCGAAGGAAATCATGTGCCTCCGTGGGCTTTCCCCATGTCATTTTATTTTCAATAGGGACCCAATCTCGTCATTATTTCCGATAGGGACCCAATCTTCTTGAGTAAATTTTGGCCAGCATTGCTCCATAGCACTGGGGGGAAGTTGAAGTATAGTACGTCCTATCATTCACAAACCAAGTTAATGCTTCAAAACTCTCATTAGTTTTATAACACGTTATTGGTGCTATGTTCTATATAATTCAAATAATCAATTTTATTTGATAATCAAATCTATAATGCAGTAATTTTTTTTTTCCTTGGCACCATACAATCAATCCATTACGATTTTTGTTCACCTCTTTCTATTGCTTCTAAAACTGTGAATTCTTTTGATACAAAGCCAATATAAATTGAATAGAGAGCTGCTAAATAAGCCTGCTCATTTGTTCAAATGCCTTCATGTTTGAGTCTGTGAAATAGAAATATAAATAGGATGTTTTGCATATGTGTGCATAATTCAATTATTTTTTGTATCCCTTTTATTTTATATTTTATTTATGCTTTTTACTATGACTTTATTAAAACATCATTCTTTTTATATTATTCTATTCCTTGTTTTCTAACACCATTCCTATAAGTGAACTGTAGCGGTATCTATGACAAAATATAAGCATTCTCTGAAGTGAATAATAATAGTACCAATGAGAAAATATAATCATTCCCAGTGAATGAAATTGTACCTATAGTCATTCTCATAAGTGAATGACTAACATATTTCATAAGTAAATGACAATGGTACATATAAGAAAACAAAATCATTTCCTGAAGTGAATGATAATGGTACATATAAGAAAATAAAACTATTCCCTCAATTAGTGAATAATAACAATACATATAATAAAACAAAAAAACTATTCTTAAAAGTGAATGATAGTTATATCTATGAGAACTAATCATTCCTAGATGTGAATGATAATTATACATATAATTATACATGAGAACAAATAACTATTTCCAAAATTCAATGATAATTGTATCTAGCTATAACGAAAATATAATCATTCTCAAAAGTGCATGATAATAATACCCAATAAAAAGGATAATCAATCCCTAAAGTGAATGTGTCATTGTTATTCAAAATTATCCAAAAAAAATATGATTATTATTTCTCTATTTAAGGAAGAGATATTGCAAATTCCTAGAAGTGAATATGTTAAAAGATTATTCCCTAAAGTGAATGAATCTCATTAATTTTACATTCTCCAAAGCAAATGAATCTTATTATTTTACACCCCTTGAAGCGAATGTAAATTATTCTAGTAATAATTTTGAGTATTCATACTTTATTATTTTATTTTAATTTTGGGTATTTATAATATGATACTCATATCCTATTGAAGAGGACAATATAGTAACCAATTTCCAAAAGTAAATTGGTCTACTCAATCTTTAATTTCCATTTTTTTATTTTCATTCAGGTTTATTGAATTTACTTTTATTGTTAGCCAATATTTGCAATAAAATCAATAAATTATGGTGTATCTTATAATTATTAATTGAGTTATTCTTTTTTATTTTTAGATCAAATTGATATCATTGATTTTTTCATTATTGTTTAGAAAAATAAGTGAATGACATATTTGAGTAACAAAACAATAGACATATGAGATAACAATTTCCTTTCTTATATTAAAATAGTAGTGTTTATATATATTTTGCAAGTAGTGCGATAATATATTTATTAAAAGCAAACCATATCTTACTTATGTTGTAATGAGATAAGAAAATGATAACACAATCATTGGCAGTACAAAAGTTTTGAAAGGTACAGAAGAGCTAATATTTTATTTCCTGAATAAACAAAATTTATGAAGCACTACTATCTTATAATTCATAAAGATGAATGAAGGCTCTAGAAGAGCTATTATTTTGTTTCCTGAAAATAAAGTTTCACTAATGCCTAACGGTAGAGATTAATATCGCAGGGCTCACTAGCGACAAGGACTAAAACCAAATTATTTTTGATATGTTTAGACTAAAAAAAGGGACCTAAACCAAATCTCAGACATTTGTTAGGACCTGCTTAATTTCTACGTACATACAATATAAAAATATTTTACACTATCATCAAGTTTTTTTTGACGAAAAAAATAAGGATTTCATTCATAGAGTAGCCAAACAACACTTACAAGTTGAACATACTACATCAGATCTAATATTAATAAAATATGAATATACCCTTCATTCTGAATTAGCCGAAGATTTGTAGCTGTGCTCATTATTCAAAAGCTATTAATGTCCAAGCATCTTTCATATCAAAGACCAACACTACCAGTGTTGTAGTTTGAAGAATGCACTATCCTTGTTTTCATGATAAATCTAAATAACTTCTTTATCTGTAAGACTCTTATAAATGAAATCTCACAAAGAGAAATGAAAAAAAATCATAAAATGGAAAGAAAACACCACAAAAGGGAAAAAGAACACCACAAAGGAAAACATAAACATTCACAAAAGAAAATGAAAACACAAGAATAATTCTAAATAATGAAAAAAGAAAATCTGGTGGGTCTGCCACCAAAGAACAATGATGGCAATCCCTCTCTATAATACTCACAAAAGAAAAGAACAAAAGAAAAGGAGAGAGAAGAAAGAAAAATAAGAATTAGAGTAATATATATGAGAGTCAAACACATCTACTAATGTAATAAGATTTGATTAGATGATAACTATACTTTCATAAAAATTAAACTCAACTCATATTCATATTTGCTATGGAATAATAGGGAGAGTAGTCGAGATGGAAAAGAGAAAGAATAGAAAAGGAAGAGAGGGAGCTTTAGTCTATTTATAATCTCAATGGTGTCTTATACAATGAGCACCCAAAG